>JAODPA010094020.1:0-22869 GCA_025585075.1 Nepenthes mirabilis | reverse complement strand
AAAAAAACTTGAAATCGGCATGGAAATACAAAAAACCGTGTCGCAAATAAGCGACAATGGGCGGTCAAAAAACCTGATAAAACATATGTTGTCGTCTAATGTCAAAAATTTCCAAAAGATGATAATCTAGGATATTGTCACTACCATAGTAGACAATGTCACAAACTTTGACCAAAATAGGTTTAATTAATTATTATTCTTAAAATTAAAAATCTCAAAGCAACACATAAAAAATTCTAAACCCAAATGTGACAAACAAACGAACCATCAAATTTCATCATTAATTAATAACAAACAAACAGAACCCAATACCTATCATGGGACCTTATCGGATATCATTCAAATAATAATAAATATAACCTACCCCCAAACAGTCATAATGGAAGGACAGAATCAACCACTGCATATGATGCATATCCAATACATCTCATCCCGTACAAACTATGGCCTACGACCGGCCAAATTCAATATCCAAATATATCTCATACAAATCCCGAACCAAAACAAAGCTAAAACTCACTAAATAGATAAATGCTATGGTCAAATCTCGTTCAAGCTCCTACATAATATCTGAACCCCCTAAATTAAAGAAATAAGAAATAAAAATTGTGAATCTAAAACTCAATAAGTATGATATAATACATATATTAAATAATAAAATTCGAAATCAAAATGAGGGTCAATAAATACAATCGAAAATGGGTAAATACTCAAATCTGAAAACCCAATAATGAAAGTCTAATTACAAATCCGAATCATAAGCCAAAATTGAAAGTCATGTGAGTAGTCATGTACTCAAATCATAGTCCCATCAGGATGAGCTCGTAACAAATCATGATTCAAAATCAAATCACATAATCCATATCGTATCAGAATCTATATGAAACATGTACTCAACAAATGAAGTTTAGATCCAAATCACATATGAATAAATAAAGACCAGAATAAAATCACATAAGTCGAAACATATTTTAGAATTAATCACATATACAAATGTACAAGACTAACCCAAATTCCATCCATGGGCAAACTTACAAATCTCAAATCGAGTCCAAATATAAATCCATATAAAAATATAAAATATGTGCGAAATCAGAGAACCAAAAAACCTAATACCAACTTAAGGGAGGATTACATATATTCTTAATAACATTGAGCCAGAGTCATCTATTATTTAGACCTATAAGTTAAGCTATCTATGTACTCAGTCTCCCATAAATAAGGAATTTGCTCACTATATTTTGTCACTCACATCGTTGGGTGTAGCCCTCATGTTTAATATATGTATTAGAATGTTCGAATATATTAGTTTTTGGTTCAATTTACTTATAATAGTTCTTATTTAAATACAGACGAGAAAGGTCAACTACAAACAAAGCCTCTTTCTGCCAGTGAAAGAGGGAGTCACATAATTTTTTCATTGAGAACATAATTTCCTTGTCAGAGGAGGTGCCACAAATTACATATCCAAATCTGAATCATATTACAAAAGTAGCAACCTCCATCCCTAGGCAACATGCATGAATACTAATGCATGCACAAAGGAAACATATGAGCTAAATAAAAAATAGTATGCACGAAAGTTAAACATCCAAAATATACAGAAAACACATCAAATATTGAAATAGACTAAAGCTACAACTTATAGATAATTATCTTAATCTCATACCAAGTAAATCTGACAAAATGATACTCTAATATATCCAATCTTTTATTCCTCTCTCCTCTTCCTTCTCCTCTCTCTCTCTCCCCTTTTCCTTTCTCCTACGTGACTGGCTAAACAATACAGCTAAGCTATTTACATAGATAACCCGGCGCTCAAGCGCAAACTTAGGTGCCCCTTGAGCACCACTACTCTGGAATTGGCACTCAGGCGCCCCTTGGGCACCCCTTCTCAGCATTTCGTGCCTCAGGCGCAACTTGAGAACATCTCAAGTGCCGGCCTGTTGCTCTAAAAATCATTCAAAATTTCACAATATTCAATTGATTTTAATATCTCAAAAAAATCAAAAATAATAAATTTATCAAAAAATAAATCAAATGAGGATCTGAGTATTACAATTCTCTCTTGCTTTTAAATTTTTCTTCCTCAAAATTTGTGCACCTTAAACCACAAACAAATAGGGATATTCTCTTGAACTTCACTCTTGTACTCCCATGTTGCTCTCTCTATGAAAAGATTCCTTAGAAGCATTAAAGCCAATGGAATTGTCTTATTCCGCAACACCCGATCCCTTTCTATCCCAAAATCTGAACCGAAACTTCAACATATGACAATTTCTCATCGATCAGCAATGGCTCATACTTGATCACATGAGAAGAGTCATATACGTATTTCCTCAATATATACACACAGGACATGTCATGACAATCTGCCAAACTCGAAGGCAAAGCTAATCTATAGGATACCTCTTCAATCTGTAGAAAATCTTGAACGGCCCAATGAACCTCGTCTCCAATTTACCTTTTGCCTCAACCTTGAAATTCCTTTCCTCAAAGTCACCTTCAAAAATACGTGATCACCCACACTGAACCTCAAGTCAGATCTCCCACTTCAAACCTCAATTCGGCTTTAGTGATCTATGGGCCATGGGCCCACACTGTAACGACTCGATCCCGAAACTTGATAATTATGGAGTGATTAAGTTGATGATGATTAGATGATGATTATAATTAGGCTTAAGAATAAGGGATAAATACGTACCAAAACAAAAAGGAGTAAATAGGAACAAATGGGATCGGTGTAATTTTACGAACAGAACTGCCCGAGGCTCGCTCGAGGCGGAGCGGGAGCTGCGATGGCTTGTGAAGGTGGCGCTCGACCACCGCTCGACCACCAATCTAGGCATGAAAATGCAAAACTTGCTCCTGCTAGCTGCCCGACTGGCGCCCGAGCGCTAGTCACAGGCCATGCACGTGATCAGCTTTCCTTCGATTTTGAAAAGGGATTTAGGGGTTTGGGGTGAGGGAAACTCACAACAGCAGCGAGAGGAAGATGAGAGGTAGGAGAAGGAAGACAAGGAAAGAAGAGAAATCATCCGTTCTACTCCAATTTGGGTAAAAATAATGGTAGATAGGGCTCAGACAAATATACCTCAGACCTCATTTTTTGTTTTTACTGCTTTTGAATATCTCTATATTATTGTTTATGCCCTAAATTTATGTTTTTGCATGGTTTATGTAAATAAAGTATGATTTTGTAAACTAATCGGATAGATTTCATATTTACATGTATATATAGTGATTTATGACTCCAATTTCCTGATTTGGCTCACGTTTTGTGTCCGGTTATTGTCCAAAATTTTCACCCAAAATCCTAGCTCGAAAATCACATGAAATCTTCAATTTTGTTCATGTTATATGTATGTTTTATGAATTATGGCTTTGATTTTGTAAATTAGCCCAAGTTTTATGCTCAAAATTTGTCCAGAAATGTTATCCATAACCCTAGCACGAAAATTTAGAAAATTGTGTTGGAAACTTGGAATTACCTTGTAAAGTTTATTAAATGATTTGTATTTGAAGACTCTACATGAAAATACATTATCGAAACTATGGAAGTTTATGGAATTGTCTGAAAGTGTGATTTAATGAAATTTGGATTTGGCCTTGAAATATGGTGATTTTGATTATGGAATTTTGAACAAATGTATTGAATTAAGTTAATCAATAAGAAAATAGTACCTAGAATTGTTATATAATCAGATAAGGTTCTCCGCTATACCTTAGAACGTTACGGTTGTGATAATCAAGAATAACTATCGAACCTTTAGACTATCAAACCATCGAATTGAGATATATACTATCGAACCATCGGCATTTGATTGTGTGGATTGAATACAATCTATCATCGATTATTCATCCCTCAGCTGGTGAGGTATACTAGTTGGGTTCCTAGGATATCGAACAAGAATTTTGAAGAACAAATGAGATTTAAATTGTTCTATGATTTTCGAAGCATGTTTAAATCAAATTAAGCTTTATTCCTATTTTGATGGACGCCTCTGTTCTTCTGATTATCGTGGTTTCTATCCTAGTATATTTATATTTTACATGAAAGTATGAATTATGTTCAAAGAGACATGTCCATATAGAATTATGTTTTTCTTATGATTTTTATATCTGTTTCTATTCCTTGCCTCTTTTTATGACCTTTTGCATTTATATTCTGTATGAAAGTATTTTACCTATATGATTTATGGTACACTGTTGGGCTTCGGCTCACTTTTCTATTTTTTCTCCCCTCTAGATGAAACGGTAGAATTGATTCCTAATGAGAGAGAATTGGCAAGCTACCAAAGAAAGTCTTGGAGTATCGAAGTCATCTTGAAGATTTTGGAAAAAAACTGATAGATTGCATATAAATGTCTAAATATTTGGATGGATATTGTATATGTGTATCAGTCACTATATGCTTTTATTTTGATAGAACAATGATTTATACTTCCGCAGGCTTATATTATGGAATTAGTTTGCTTCTGCTATTCTATTTTGGATATGTATAGGTCCTAAATGGCGTCTCTTATATGTTTTTAATTTAGTAGATAGGATTATATTTGAGTAATGGATGAAAATGGCAAATCAGTGGTCCTGTATATATGTATTGTATGGTGTATTGTTGTAATTGTATAGTTGTGTGTATGTATTGATTATGTTATATAGGTTTTATTTAGGTTTATGTTTCAATTTTGCCCAATTTTAGAAAAAACTTTACCCATTTTTTTCTAGAACCTTAAGTAGAGATTTGAGCTTTAGTTTTTGTATCTATAATGATAGAATTATCTGAGGATAAGAAAAATATGTTCCATCATAATTGGTATCAGAGAAAATAAGATGCCTTAGAAATGATCTCAACTGTATGTGAAAGTATAAGAAATGATTATGAATGATTGAATAAGTGGGGATAGACATAGAATGATTAGGTCCTAGGTATCCTAACTAGCCTAAGTAGGTCAAAAATAGACTGGGATTTAATGACTAAGTAGAATAATACCGATTTTGAGCTTAGGCAAATTGAGTTGAAAATTGAAGGTTCAGATTGAATTGTTTTAAATTAAGGAATGATAGAAGTAATTAATCTATTTTAACCCCTTCCCCTAACTCGATTCCTTGAGGACTATTAATACCGTAATTACTTTTGGTTATAGGATATAAGATGGCTAATAGGAGAAATAGAATAAATAATTATTGTAGTGCTAGTACTCCCCATGATCGAGAAGTTGCTTATGTTGATTTATAAGATAGGATGACAAATGTGGTCGAATATGTGGAACAGCATCATAAGGCTCTGGTTCCTGCACCCAAGCCAGCTTTGGCACATCCTGCTCCAATGACATATGATAGATTCACAGCGGAGTAAGCACCGAAATTTTTGGGTAAGCCTGATCTAGCGGAAGCGGATGTTTGGCTTAAGATGAAGAAAAAGATTTTTACTGTGATTCGATAGACTGATCAGGAGAAAGTTATTTTTGTGGTATACAAGTTGGAAGGCAAAGCTAATAGTTGGTGGAATATGAAAAAGATGGTGTTAGGCATACCCGATGAAAAGATCACATGGGAGATATTCGAGGATGCTTTTATAGAAAAATATTTCCCGTAAAGTCTCTAGGATTAGAAGGAGGAAGAGTTCATGTGATTGAGACAGGAAAATATGATTGTGACTGAGTACGACGCAGAGTTCACGGAGTTGTCCCAATTTGTGCCCTATTTCGTGGAGGATGAACTAAGGAAGGCGAAGAAATTTTAACAAGGACTAAGGGACGATATTAGAAAATAATTGTTTACTCTAAAGCTCCTGATGTATGCTGATATTCTAGATCGGGCGATGATTTAGGAGGAGGTGAAAACACAAAGATTCTTTGCTAAAAGGACTGCCAGCCAAGCTAATTTTAGTACTAGATCAAATGTAAAGCCCTCTGGGCCATCTAAGAAAGCAAAGATGGTGAATATGGGCAAGAGCATTACTAAAATTTTACCGGGGACTAACTCTCAGGCATCAACTGCCGAGTGTGCATACTGTAGGAGAAAACACATGGAAAAACCTTATTATAAAGCCATGGGAGCATACTATAATTATAAAAAGTTGGGTCACCTGATGAAAGATTATCTGTTGCCCAAAAGGTTGGAAGTAAAGAAGTTAGTTGTTGCGGATAGAGCATTTGCGGTGACGATGCGAGACCTTGAGATACCCCTGAAGGCGGATGGAGGCATTTTCTTATTTGTAGAATGCTGATTTATATTTTAATTGATTTGGAAGTTATGTTTTTTCTAAATTTCTCCAAGAATTGCATAATGGTCCCCCTTATCTTGAATGATTCTTGATTGTTCTATAATTGTACCTACATGTCCTTTTGTGAATTTTATGGAGTATGGATAACTGGTAATCGAATGCAAAATTGAGGAGATGATGTGCAGTGTATTGTTAGAACGAGAAAATATTCGGTTAATTGATCAACATAGTAGATAAGAGGAATGGGTGATTTGGAGATGAGATAAAATCGACATTATCTCTAAAAAATAAGTATGAAATTAAAGGTGCATTGTTTGGGTGTTGTTAAGAATACTATGAGACCTTTGGGAAGTAAGATTTCCAAATCCTTTTGAGAAAAATTGGGATTTTGTTAGTCCGAGTCAATAGGAAATCACCCACAAGTAAAGCGGGGGAGGAGTTCATGGGTTAGAATTGTTTCACCCGTAATTGGAATGGTGTGATGAGGCCACTACCTTGAGGAATTGTGGATAATGTTTTCAAAAGAAATTAGTGTCTTGAGAATCTAACAATTAAAAGCTGTAATAGATGAATCTCAATATCTTTCGAGGGACATAAATGTTAGGATCGATTGTTGATATCGGAAGCCTCCAATTGAGAAATTGTAGAATTACTTCAAAAATAATTCTGATCCAATAATCTTAAGGATTAAAGTAATTATGTCATGACGGAAAGGTAACCTTAGGAAATCCCGAGTGGATTAATCTGTTTAAGGATTATAACGATTGACTCTGATATTGTTAAGAAAACTCTAGGATTATATTTCCTGTATCACTCGTGGATCGATACTCTGGGGATAAGTGGGAAAGAAATCCCTAATTAGAGTTACCCTTCCATTGTTCGAATTTAGGCATTGGAAGTTTCTATTTGGGAATTTGTGGATTTTGCATTGGGAGATAGTTTTATCTAATAAATCAAGGGTCAAAATGACTATGTTATGATGGAAAATGGCCTTGGGGTTTTACAAATGGATAAGTTTGTCTAAGAATGATAAAGATGAATTTCGGTATCTTGAGAAAAATAAGCATCAGTACTAGTAGCTAATGTAACGGGTTTATAAACTTGGTATGGTCTTAGTACTCCTTGGAAAATGAGAAAGAAAATTGTGGGTAGGTTTAGTTGCTTGAAAAATAGAATACCACAATTTCTAAGTTGAGAAGTGAAATTGTGTTCGGAATATTAGGATTATGAAATTTTGAATTGGGAAGCCCTTATGGTTTCATATTAGAACAACCCACTAATCATGTTTATGGAAGACGTGTTCAGATTTAATCAATGGACTTATCAATATGCCAACAAGATCTAAAATTGCTCAGTATAGGAGTTTAGAAATCTTGGGGTTGCTAATTGTTAAAGTGTCGAGATTTTAAGGTAATGATCTAAAACTATATCGAATTTATGATAACTGTTATAGTTACGACTTCTTATTTTATGGTGAATTGTGGATTTGTGAGAATTATTTTCATGATATGGATATCTTAAAATCAATTTGAAACAAGGTTACCGCGTAAACTGGGTGGTCGAAAGAGAATATGTACCTTTAGGAAATGTTATTTTCATGACATACCAACGAAATAAGGAGGATGTAAAGTATCCTGTCTTGGCTATCTGATTTTGATTTGAGATTTATATCAAAATCTTAACCGAGCTTTGTAATGGAATTGAGATGTTAGGTTGAGATCGTGACAATGAATGGTAATCAAATGATTTAGAGTTAGATAAATTGATCAGAGTACGCAGCAGACGAGTGATGAACCTGTGTATGTGTTAAGGTTTAAATAATGTTTAGAGAAAATACTCAATTTTGAGGTGTAGTATGAAATAAAATGAGGCATTTTACTTGTTTAAGGTTCAAAATTAAGTTTAAAAAGTGGTTAATAAAATGGGTCTGCCTTTGGACTTAGCAAATTTGGATATGAAAAGGACATGTCAAATAATGCGGATCAAGACAGTTTAGATGTTTAAGATTTTCTAGGATATTTATCCTGATTTAAAAATAAATTGGAGACATTAAAAAGGTTCCTTGATTCTGAAAATCTAATGATCGTTGAATTTTAAGGACAAAATTTTTATAAGCGGGGGAGATTGTAATGACCCGATCCCATAACCTGATAATTATGGAGTAATTAAGTTGATGATGATTATGATTAGGTATAAGAATAATAGATAATTGGTTACCAAAACAAAAAGGAGCAAATAGGAAGAAATGAGATCGGTGCAATTTTATGATCAGAATCGTTCGAGGCTTGCACGAGGCAGAGCGAGAGTGGTGATGGCTTGGAGGGTAGCGCTCGACCACTGCTCGAGTGCCAAAATAGGAGTGAAAATGCAAAACTTGCTCCCGATGGCCGCTTGACTAGCGCTCGAACGCCAGTCACGGGCTATGCACGTGATCAGCTTTCCTTCGGTTTTTAAAAGGGATTTGGGGGTTTGGGGTGAGGAGAACTCATGACAATAGCGAGAGGAATAGGAGAGGAAGGAGAGGGAAGAGATGGAAAGGGGAGAAATTATCCATTCTACTCCAATCCGAGTAAAAAAAACAGTAGATTTGGCTTAGGCAGGTATACCTCGGACCTTGTTTTCCATTTTTACCGCTTTTGAATATCTCCATATTATTGCTTATGCTCTAAATTTATGTTTCTACACGTTTTACGTAAATAAAGCATCATTCTGTAAACTAATCGGATAGATTTCATGTTTACATGTATATACAGTACTTATGACTTCGATTTCCTGATTTGGCTCACATTTTGTGTCCAGTTATTGTCTGAAATTTTCACCCAAAACCCTAGCCCGAAAATGACATGAAATCTTGAATTTTGTTCATGTTATATGTATGTTTTATGAATTATGGCATTGATTTTGTAAATTGGCCCAAGTTTTATGCTCAAATTTTGCCCAGAAATGTTACCCGTAGTCCTAGCACAAAAATTTGGAAAATTGTGTTGGAAACTTAGAATTTCAATGATTTAAGTGTTAATTGTTACCTTGTAAAGTTTATTAAATGATTTGTATCTGAAGACTCTGCATGGAATTGGGTTATTAAAACTATAAAAGTTTCTAAAATTGTCTGAAAGAGTAATTAAATGAAATTTGGATTTCGCTTTGAAATATGGTGATTTTGATCATGGAATTTTGAACAAATGCATTGAATAAAGTTAATCGGTGAGAAATTGGACCTAGAACTATTGTACAGTCAGATAAGGTTATTCGACATGCATTGAAACGTTACGGTTATAGTAATCGAGGATAACTGTCGAACCTTTGGACAATCGAAGCATCGAATTGAGATATAGACTATCGAACCATCGACATTTGATTGTTTTGATTGAATATAATTTATCCTCGATTATTCGCCCCTTCGGTTAGTAGGATATACTAGTTGGGTCCCTAGGATATCGAACTAGAATTTTGAAGAACAAATGGGATTTAGAATTCTTCTATGATTTTCGAAGCATGTTTAAATAGAGTTATGCTTTATCCTTATTTTCATGGACACCTCCGTTCTTCTGATTATCGTGGTTTCTGTTCTAGTGTATTTATATTTTATATGAAAGCATAAATTATGATTATAGAGACCTGTTCACATAGAATTATACTTTTCTCAAGATTTTTGTATTTGTTTCTGTTCCTTAGTGTTTTTTATGACCTTCTACATTTATATTCTGTACGAAAGTATTTTGCCTGTATGTTTTATGGTACACTAGGGGGCTTTGGCTCACTTTTTTGTTTTTTTTTCCATCCAAATGAAATGGTTGAACTGATTCCTAACGAGCAAGAATAGGCAAGCTAGCAAGGAAAGTCTTGGAGTATCAAAGTCATCTTGAAGATTTTGGGGAAAGACTGATAGATTGTATATAAATGTCTAAATATGTGGATGGATATTGTATATGCATATTGGTCACTATATGCTTTTATTTTGATAGAACAATGATTTATGCTTCCGCAGGCATATATTATGGAATTAGTTTGCTTCTACTATTCTATTTTAGATATGTACAGGTCCTAAACGGCGTCTCTTATATATTTTTAATTTAGTGGATAGGATTATATTTGAGTTATGGATGAAAATGGTAAATCGGTGGTCCTATAATATATGTTGTAGGGTGTATTGTTGTAATTGTATAGTTGTATACATGTACTGATTATGTTATACATATTTTATTCAGGTGTATATTTCAGTTACACCTTGTTTTACGAGAAACTCTACCCATTTTTTTCTAGAACCTTAAGATGAGATTTGGGCTTTATTTTCTGTATCTGTAATGACGAAATTATCTGAGGATAAAAAAAATTCGTTCCATCATAATTGGTATCAGAGAAAATGAGATACCTTAGGAATAATTTGAATCGTATGTGGAAGCATAGGAAATGATTATGAATAATCGAATAAGTGGGGATAGACAAAGAATGATTAGGTCCTAGGTTTCCTAACTAGCCTAAGTAGGTCAAAAATAGACTGGGGCTTAATGATTAAGTAGAATGATGCCGATTTTGGGCTTAGGCAGATCGAGTTGAAAATTGAAAGTTCAGATTGAATTGTTTTAAGTTAAGGAACGGTAGAAATAATTAATCTATTTTAACCCCTTCCCCTAACTCGATTCCTTAAGGACTATTAATGCCGTAATTGCTTTTGGTTATAGAATATAAGATGGCCAATAGGAGAAATAGAAGAAATAATCATGGTAGTGCTAGTACTCCCCATGATCGAGAGGCTGCTTATGTAGATTTATTGGAGAGAATGATAAATGTGGTCAAGTCTGTGGAGCAGTGTCATATAGCTCTGATCCCTGCACTCGAGCCAGCTCTGCCAAATCCTGCTCCGATGACGTATGATAGATTCACAGCGGAGTGACCACCGGGACTTTTGGGTAAGCCTAATCTAGTGGAAGTAGATGTTTGAGTTAAAAGGATAAAGAATGAGATCACATGGGAGATGTTTGAGGACGCCTTTATGAAAAAATATTTTTCATCCAGTCTCCATGATGAGAATGAGCAAAAGTTCATGCGGTTGAGAGAGGAAAATATGATTGTGACTAAGTACGACGCAAAGTTCACGGAGCTATCTCGATTTGCACCCTATTTCGTGGAGGATAAACTAAAGAAGGCGAAGAAATTTTAACAAGGACTAAGGGACGATATCAGAAAATAATTGTCGTCTCTAAAGCTCCTGACGTATGCTAATATTCTAGATCAAGTGATGGTTTATGAGAAGGAGGTGAAAACATAGTGATTCTTTGCTAAAATGATTGCTATCCGGGCTAATTTCAGTACCGGATCAAATGTAGAGCCCTCTAGGCCATCTAAGAAAAGCAAAGATGGCGAATATGGGCAAAAGCGTTACCAAAATTTTATCAATGACTAGCTCTCAGGCATCAGCTGCCAAGTATGCATATTGTGGGAGAAAACACACTGAAAAACCTTGTTACAAAGCCATGGGAGCATGCCATAATTGCGAAAAGTTGGGTCACGTGATGAAAGATTGCCCGTTGCCCAAAAGGTCAGAAGTAGAGAAGTTAGTTGTGGCGGCTAGAGCATTTGCGGTGACGGTGCGAGACCCTGAGATACCCCTGAAGGCGGATGGTGATATTTTCTTATTTGTGGAATTCTGATTTATATTTTAATTGACTTGGAAGTTATGTATTTTCTATATTTCCCCCATGAATTGCATAATGTGTCCTCCTCATCTTGAATGATTCTTGATTGTTTTATAATTGTACCTATGTGTCCTTTGGTGAATTTTGTGGAGTATGGATAACTGATAATCGAATGCCAAATTTAGGAGATGATGGGTTGTGTGTTGTTAGGAGGAAATATTCGGTTAATTGATTAACATAGTAGATAAGAGGAATAGGTGATTTGGAGATAAGATAAAATCAGCATTATCTCTATGAAATATGTATGAAATTAAAGGAGTATTGTTTGGGTGCTGTTAAGAATACTATGAGACCTTTGAAAAGTAAGATTTACTAATACTCTTGAGAAAAATTTGGATTCTATTAGTTCGCATCAATAGGAAATCACCTACAAGCAAAGTTGGGGAGCAGTTCATGGGTTGGAATTGTTTCACCCGTAATTGGAATGGTGTAATGAGGCCACTGCCTTGAGGAATTGTGGATAATGTTTTCAAAAGAAATTAGTGTCTTGAGAATCTAAGAATTAAAAGCTGTAATGGATGAATCTCGATATCTTTCGAAGGACATAAATGTTAGGATTGATTGTTGATATCGGAAGCCTCCATTTGAGAAATTGTAGAATTACTTTGAAGATAATTCTGATCTGATAATCTTAAGGATTAAAGTAATTATGTCATGATGGAAAGGTAACCATAGGAAATCCCGAGCGGCTTAATCTGTTTAAGGATTACAACGATAGACTCTAATATTGTTAAGAAAACTCTAGGATTATATTTCCTGTATCACTCGTGGATCGATGCCCTGGGATTAAGTGAGAAAGAAATCCCTAGTTGGAGTTTCCCTTCCATTGTTCGAATTTAGGAATTGGAAGATTTTGCTTGGAAATTTGTGGATTTTACCTTGGAAGATAGTTTTATCTAATAAATCAAGGGTCGGAATGACTATATCATGACGGAAAATGACATTGGGGTTTTACAAATGGATAAATTTGTCTAAGAATGATGAAGATGAATTTTTGTATCTTGAGAAAAACAAGTATCAGTACTGGTAGCTGATGTATTGGGTTTATAAACTTAATATGCTTTTAGTACACCGTGGAAAATGAGAATGAAAAATTGTGGGTTGGTTTAGTTACTTGGAAAATATAATACCACAATTCCTAAGTTGAGAAGTGGAATTGTGTTCGGAATATTAGGATTATGAAATTTTGAATTGGGAAGCCCTTATGGATTCATATTAGAACAACCCACTAATCATGATTATGGAGGACGTGTTTAGGTTTAATCAATGGATTTATGGTATGCCAACAAGATCTGAAATTGCTCAGTATCGGAGTTTAAAATATTGGAGTTTCTAATTGTTAAAGTCTTGAGATTTTACGGTAATTATCCAAAATCGTATCGAATTTAGGATGACTGTTATAGTTAGGACTTCTTGTTTTATGGTGAATTGTGGATTTGTGAGAATTTTTTTTGTGATATGGATATTTTAAAATCAATTTCAAACAATGTTACAGCATAAACTTGGTATTCGGAAGAGAATATGTACCTTGAGGAAATGTTATTTTGATGACATACCAACAAAATAAGGAGAATGTAAAGTATCCTATCTTGGATATCTGATTTTAATTTGAGATTTATATCAAATCTTAACCGAGCTTGGTAAAGAAATTGAGATGTTAGGTTGAGATCGTGATAATGAATGATAATCAAATGATTTAGAGTTAGATAAATTGATCAGAGCACGTAGCGGACTAGTGATGAACCTGTGTATGTGTTAAGGTTTAAATAATGTTCAGAAAAAATACTCAATTTTGAGGTGTAGTATGAAATGAAATGAGGCATTTTGCTTGTTTAAGGTTCAAAATTAAGTTAAAAAAGTAGTTAATGAAATAGGATTGCCTTCGGACTTAGTAAATTTGGATATAGAAAAGACATGTCAAATTATGTGAATCAAAGCAATTTAGATGTTTAAGGTTTTCTAGGATAATTATCCTGATTTAGAAATGAATTGGAGACATTACGAAGGTTTCTTGATTCTGAAAATCCAATGAACGTTAAATTTCAAGGACGAAATTTCTATAAGCGGGGGAGATTATAACTACCTGATCCCATAACCTGATAATTATGGAGTGATTAAATTGATGATTATTATGATTAGGTATAAGAACAATAGATAATTGGTTACCGAAACAAAAAGGAACAAATAGGAAGAAATGAGATCAGCACAATTTTATGATTAGAATCGCTCGTGGCTCGCACGAGGCGGACCAAGAGCGGTGATGGCTTGCGAGGGTGGCGATCGACCACCACTCAAGTGACAACCTAGGAGTGAAAATGCAAAACTTGCGCCCGATGGCCGCTCGACTGGCGCTTGAGTGCCAGTCACGGGCCATACATGTGATCAGCTTTCCTTCGGTTTTTAAAAGGGATTTGGGGGTTTTGGGTGAGGAGAACTCATGATAGTAGTGAGAGGAAGAGGAGAGGAAGGAGAGGGAAGAGAATGAAAGGGGAGAAATCATTCGTTTCACTCCAATCCGAGTAAAAATAATGGTAGATCGGGTTCAAACAAGTGTACCTCGGACCTCATTTTTTATTTTTACCGCTTTTGAATAACTCCATTTTATTGTTTATACTCTAAATTTATGTTTCTGTACATTTTATGTAAATAAAGTGTGATTCGATGGCCGCTCGACTGGCGCTTGAGTGCCAGTCACGGGCCATACATGTGATCAGCTTTCCTTTGGTTTTTAAAAGGGATTTGGGGGTTTTGGGTGAGGAGAACTCATGACAGTAGTGAGAGGAAGAGGAGAGGAAGGAGAGGGAAGAGAATGAAAGGGGAGAAATCATTTGTTTCACTCCAATCCGAGTAAAAATAATGGTAGATCGGGTTCAAGCAAGTGTACCTCGAACCTCATTTTTATTTTTACTGCTTTTGAATATCTCCATTTTATTGTTTATACTCTAAATTTATGTTTCTGTACATTTTATGTAAATAAAGTGTGATTCTGTAAACTAACCGGATAGATTTCATATTTACATGTATATATAGTGACTTATGACTCCGATTTCCTGATTTGGCTCACGTTTTGTGTCTGGTTATTGTTTGAAATTTTCACCCGAAACCCTTGCTCGAAAATGACATGAAATCTGGAATTTTGTTCATATTATATATATGTTTTATGAATTATGGCTTTGATTTTGTTAATTGGCTCAAGTTTTATGCTCGAATTTCACCCAGAACTGTTACCCATAACCCTAGCACGAAAATTTGGAAAATTATGTTAGAAACTTGAAATTTTAATTATTTAAGTGTTAATTGTTACCTTGTAATGTTTGTTAAATGATTTGTATCTAAAGACTCTGCATGGAGTTGTGTTATCAAAACTATGAAAGTTTCTGGAATTGTCTAAAAGAGTGATTAAATAAAATTTGGATTTGACCTTGAAATATGATGATTTTGATCATGAAATTTTGAACAAATGCATTGAATTAAGTTAATCAGTAATAAAATCATACCAAGAACTGTTGTAAAGTCAGATAAGGCTCTCCGATATGCTTTAGAATATTACGGTTATGATAATCAAGGATAACTATCGAACCTTTGGAATATCGAACCGTCGAATTGAGATATATACTATCGAACCATCGGCATATGATTTTGTGGATTGAATATAATCTATCCTCGATTATTCGCCCCCTTGGCTAGTGGGGTATACTAGTTGGATCCCTATGATATCAAACTAGAATTTTAAAGAACAAATGAGATTTAGAATTTTTTTATAATTTTCGAAGCATGTTTAAATCGAATTATGCTTTATTCCTCTTTCCATGGACGCCTCCATTCTTCTAATTTTTGTGATTTCTATTCTAATGTATTTATGTTTTACATGAAATTATGAATTATGATCATAGAGACTGGTTCATATAGAATTATGCTTTTCTCATGATTTTTGTATCTGTTTCTGTTGCTTGGCGCTTTTTTTGACCTTCTGCATTTATATTCTATACGAAAGCATTTTACCTATAAGTTTTATAGTACACTATTGGGCTTCGACTCACTTTTCTGTTTTTCCTCCCCACCAGATGAAATGGTAGAATTGATTCCTGACGACCAAGAATAGGCAAGCAAGCAAGGAAAGTCTTGGAGTATCGAAGTCGTCTTGAAGATTTGGGGAAAGACTGATAGATTGTATATAAATGTCTAAATATGTGGATGGATATTGTATATGCGTATTGGTCACTATATGCTTTTATATTGATAGAACAATTATTTATGCTTCCGCAGACTTGTATTATGGAATTAGTTTGCTTCCGCTATTCTGTTTTGGATATGTACATGTCCCAAACAGTGTCTCTTATAATTTTTAATTTAGTGGATAGGATTATATTTGAGCCATAGATGAAAATGGCAAATCGGTGGTCCTATATATATGTATTGTAAGGTGTATTGTTGTAATTGTATAGTTGTAGTCATGTTCAAATTATGTTATACATGTTTTATTCGGGTTTATGTTTTAATTTAGCCTAATTTTAGGAAAAATCCTACCCGTTTTTTTCTAGAACCTTAAGTTGATATTTGGACTTTAGTTTCGATATCTGTAATGATTGAATTATTTGAAGAAAAAAGAAATCTATTCCGTCACAATTGGTATTAGAGAAAATAAGATGCCTTAGAAGTGATTTGAATCGTATGCGAAAGTATAGGAAATGATTATGAATGATCGAATAAGTGGGGATAGATATAGAATGATTAGGTCCTAGATATCCTACCTAGCCTGAGTAGGTCAGAAATAGATTGGGGCTTAATGATTAAGTAAAATGATGTTGATTTTTGGCTTAGGCAGATTGAGTTGAAAAATGAAAGTTCAAATCGAATTGTTTTAAGTTAAGGAATGACAGAAGTAATTAATCTATTTTAACCCCTTCCCTTAGCTCGATTCCTTGATGACTATTAATGTCATAATTACTTTTGATTATAGGATATAAGATGGTCAGTAGGAGAAATAGAAGAAATAATCGTGGTGGTGCTAGTACACCCCACGATCAAGAGGCTGCTTATATGGATTTATTGGAGAGGATGACACACGTGGTCGAATCTGTGGAGCAGCGTCATATGGCTCAAGTTCTTGCACCTGGGCTAGCTCTGGTAAATCCTACTCCGATGACGTATGATAGATTCACAGCGGAGTGATCACCGGGATTTTTGGGTAAGCTTAATCCGGCGAAAATGGATATATGGTTTAAGAGGATGAAGAAGATTTTTGATGTGATCCGGTGCACCGATCAGATGAAAGTTACTTTCACGATATATAAGTTGGAAGGCGAAAGTGATAGTGGGGTATGAAAATGAGGGCGTTAGGCGTACCCAATTATGAGATCAAATGGGAGATGTTCGAGGACACATTTATGAAAAAATATTTCCCGTCCAATCTCTAGGATCAAAAGGAGTGAGAGTTCATGCGGCTGAGACAGGAAAATATGATTGTGACTGAGTACGACATAAAGTTTACGAAGCTGCCCCGATTTGTGCCTTATTTCGTGGAGGATGAACTAAGGAAGGCAAAGAAATTTTAATAAGGACTAAGGGACGATATCAGAAAACAATTGTGGACTCTAAAGCTCTTGACGTACGCTAATATTCTAGATCGAGTGATGATTTATGAGAAGGAGGTGAAAATGCAGAGATTCTTTCCTAAAAGTACTGCTAGCCGGGCTAATTTCAGTACAAGATCAAATGTAGAGCCCTCTGGGCCATCTAAGTAATCAAAGACGGCGGATATGGGCAAAAGTATTACTGAAATTTACCGTTGACTTGCTCTTAGGCATCAACTACCGAGTGTACATATTGTGGGAGAAAACACACAGTGAAACCTTATTATGAAGTCATGGGAGCATGCTATAATTGTGGAAAGTTAGGACACCTGATGAAAGATTGTCTGTTGCACAAAAGGTCGGAAATAAAGAAGTTAGCTGTTGCGGCTAGAGTATTTGCGAAGACGGTGCGAGACCTTGAGATATACCCGAAGGAGGATGGAGATATTTTCTTATTTATAGAATTCTGATTTATATTTTAATTGATTTAGGAGTTATGTATTTTCTAAATTTCTCTATGAATTGAATAATGTGTCTCCCTCATCTTGAATGATTCTTGATTGTTCTATAATTACGCCTACGTGTCCTTTTGTGAATTTTGTGGAGTATGGATAGGTGGTAATTGAATGCCAAATTGAAGAGATGTTGGGTTGTGTATTGTTAGAAAGAGGAAGTATTCAATTAATTGATCAACATAGTAGATAAGAGGAATGGGTGATTTGGAGATGAGATACAATCGGCATTATCTCCAGGAAATATGTATGAAATTAAAGGAGCATTGTTTGGGCGTTGTTAAGAATACTATGAGACCTTTGGAAAATAAGATTTACTAATGCTCTTGAAGAAGATTGGGATTCTGTTAGTCCGCATCAATAGGAAATCACCCACAAGCAAAGTGGATGAGGAGTTATTGGGTTGGAATTGTTTCACCCGTAATTGGAATGGTATGATGAGGCCACTATCTTGAGGAATTGTGGATAATATTTTCGAAAGAAATTATTATCTTGAGAATCTAAGAATTAAGAGCTGTAATAGATGAATCTTGAAATCTTTCGAGGGACACAAATATTAGGATCGATTGTTGATATCGGAGGCCTCCATTTGAGAAATTGTAGAATTGCTTTGGAGATAATTCTAATCCGATAATCTTAAGGATTAAAGTAATTATGACATGACAGAAATGTAACCTTAGGAAATCCCGAGTGGATTAATTTGTTTAAGGGTTATAACGATAGACTCTGACATTGTTAAGAAAACTCTAGGATTATATTTCCTATATCACTCGTGGATCGATACTCTTGGGTTAAGTGGGAAAGAAATCCCTAATTAGAGTTACCCTTCCATTGTTCGAATTTAGGCATTGGAAGTTTCTATTTGGGTATTTGTGGATTTTCCCTTGGGAAATAGTTTTATCTAATAAATCAAGGGTCAGAATGACTATGTTATGACGGAAAATGACCTTGAGGTTTTACAAATGGATAAGCTTGTCTAAGAATGATGAAGATGAATTTCGGTATGTTTAAAAAAATGAGCATCAGTACTGGTAACTAATGTAATGGGTTTATAAACTTGGTATACTTTTAGTACTCCGTGGAAAATGAGAAAGAAAATTTGTGGGTAAGTTCAGTTGCTTGGAAAATAGAATACCACAATTCCTAAGTTGAGAAGTGGAATTGTGTTCGGAATATTAGGATTATGAAGTTTTGAATTGGAAAGCCCTTATGGTTTCATATTAGAACAACCCACTAATCAAGATTATGGAAGACATGTTCAGGTTTAATCAATGGGCTTATTGGTAAGCCAACAAGATATGAAATTACTCAGTGTAGGAGTTTTGAAATCTAGGGATTGCTAATTGTTAAAGTCTCGAGATTTTAAGATAATGATCTAAAACTGTATCGAATTTATGATGACTGTTATATTTTGGACTTCTTGTTTTATGATGAATTGTGAATTTGTGAGAATTATTTTCATGATATGGATATCTTAAAATTAGATTCAAACAAGGTTACCGCATAAACTGGGTATTCAGAAGATAATATGTACCTTGAGGAAATGTTATTTTGATGACATACAACCGAAATAAGGAGGACATAAAGTATCTTGTCTTGGATAACAGATTTTGATTTGAGATTTATATCGAAATCTTAACCGAGCTTGGTAAATGAATTGAGATGTTAGGTTGGGATCGTGATAGTGAATGGTAATTAGATGATTTAGAGTTAGATAAATTGATCAGAGCGCGTAGCGGACGAGTGATGAACCTGTGTATGTGTTAAGGTTTAAATAATGTTCAGAGAAAATACTCAATTTTGATGTACAGTATGAAATGAAATTAGACATTTTGCTTGTTTAATGTTCAAAATTAAGTTAGAAAAGTGATTAATGAAATAGGTTTGCCTTCGGACTTAGTGAATTTAGATGTTGAAAGGACATGTCAAATAATTATAATCAAGGAAATTTAGATGTTTAAGGTTTTCTAGGATAATTATCCTGATTTAGAAGTGAATTGGAGATATTAATAAGGTTCATTGATTCTAAAAATCCAGTGATCGTTAAATTTTAGGGACGAAATTTCTATAAGTGGGGAAATTGTAACGACCCGATCTCGAAACCTAATAATTTTGGAGTGATTAAGTTGATGGTGATTATGATTAGACTTAAGAACAATGGATAAATGGGTACCGAAGTAAAAAAGAACAAATAGGAAGAAATGGGATCGGCGCAATTTTACTAACAGAACCGCTCGAGGCTTGCCTGAGGCGGAGCGGGAGCGGTGATGGCTTGCACGGGTAGTGCTCGACAACCACTCAAACGCCAACTCAGGCGTGAAAATGCAAAACTTATGTGCAATGGCCACTGGATTGGCACTCGAGAGCCAGTCACGGGCGATGCACGTGATTGGCTTTCCTTCGGTTTTTAAAAAGGATTTGGGGGTTTGGGGTGAGGAGAACTCATGACATCAGTGAGAGGAAGAGGAGAGGAAGGAGAGGGAAGAGAAGGAAAGGGAAAAAAATCATCCATTTCACTCCAATCTAAGTAAAAATACGGTAGATCAGGTTCAAGTAAGTGTACCTCGGACCTCATTTTTCATTTTTACCGCTTTTGAATATCTCCATATTATTGTTTATGCTTTAAATTTATGTTTTTACACGTTTTATGTAAATAAAGTATGATTCTGTAAACTAATCGGATAGAAATCATATTTACATGCATATATAGTGACTTTTGACTCCAATTTCCTAATTTGGCTCATGTTTTGTGTCTGATTATTGTCCGAAATTTTTGCGCGAAGCCCTAGCTCGAAAATGACATGAAATCCTGAATTTTGTTCATATTATATGTATGTTTTATGAATTATGGCTTTCATTTTGTAAATTTGCCCAAGTTTTATGCTCGAATTTTGCCTGAAAATGTTACCCATAACCCTAGCTCAAAATTTTGAGAAATTGTGTTGGAAACTTGAAATTTCAATGATTTAAGTGTTAATTGTTACTTTGTAAAGTTTATTAAATGATTTGTATCTGAATACTCAGCATGGAACTATGTTATCGAAACTATGGAAGCTTCTGGAATTATCTGAAAGAGTGATTAAATGAAATTTGAATTTGGCCTTGAAATATGGTGATTTTGATCATGAAATTTCGAACAAAGCTTTGAATTAAGTTAATCAGTAATAAAATCGAACCTAGAACTGTTGTATAATTAGATAAGGTTCTCCAATATGCCTTAAAACGTTACGATTGTGGTAATCGAGGATAAGTATCGAACCTTTAGACCGTCGAACCATCAAATTGAGATATATACTATAGAACCACTAGCATTTGATTGTGTGGATTGAATACAAGCTATCCTCGATTATTCGCCCCTTAGCTAGTGGGGTATACTAGTTGGGTCCCTAGGATATTGAACTATAATTTTGAAGGACAAATGAGATTTAAAACTGTTCTATGATTTTCTATACATGTTCAAATCGAATTATGCCTTATTCTTGTTTCCATGGACGCCTCCGTTCTTTAAATTATCGTAGTTTCTATTCTAGTGTATTTATGTTTTACATAAAAGCATTAATTTTGATCATAGAGACCTGTTCACATAGAATTATGCTTTTCTCATAATTTTTGTATTTGTTTCTGTTCCTTGGCGCTTTTTATAACCTTCTGCATTTATATTCTATACGAAATCATTTTACCTTTATGTTTTATGGTGTACTCCTGGGCTTTGGTTCACTTTTCTATTTTTCCTCCCCTCTAGATGAAATAGTAGAATTGATTCCTAACGAGCAAGAATAGGCAAGCTAGCAAGAAAAGTCTTGGAATATTGAAGTCGTCTTGAAGATTTTGGGGAAAGACTGATAGATTGTATGTAAATGTCTAAATATGTTGATAGATATTGTATATGTGTATTGGTCACTATATGCTTTTATTTTGATAGAACAATGATTTATGCTTCCACAAGTTTATGTTATGGAATTAATTTGCTTCCACTATTCTGTCTTGGATATGTATAGGTCCTAGACGGCATCTCTTATATGTTTTTGATTTAGTGGATAGTATTATATTTAAACCATAGATGGAAATGGCAAATTGATGGTCCTGTGAATATATGTTGCAGGGTATATTGTTGTAATTGTATAATTGTGTGTATATACTGATTATGTTATACAGGTTTTATTCAGGTTTATGTTTCAGTTTAGCCAAATTTTAAAGGAGATTCTACCTATTTTTTCCTAGAACCTTAAGTTGAGATTTGGGATTTAGCTTTTAAATCTGTAATGACGGAATTATCTTGGAATAAAAAAAATTCATTCCGTCACACGCACGCTTCCACAGCGCCACTTTTGATTAACCATCTGTCTACGAATGAAATGCTATACTAATTTCCAACCTGATACCCAACTCCTTATAAAAACTTTTCTAAAATTTCGATATGAATCACAAATCACGATAAAAAACTATCGAAGTTGGAATACCCTTACCACTAATGCCACAATCTCCCACCTCATACTCTGTCACTAGAAAGTCCTTTCATATCTTGATACACTTTATTTACTCCAAGACAAATTGTACAACTCAATTGATGGGCCTCTTTCGATAATTTTCTCCTTCAACTCCTCAATATCCAAAACACAAATCCCTTTCCTGAAAGCAAGGGATCCCATTTGCTTGCTAATTAAATCCACCCATGACCCATTATCCAAATCTTCAACAATCATTAACAAATACGGGTCACTCATCAAATATGATACATTATCCAAATCCATCTTCTCGAAAATCATACACTACACCTGGAAATACAATAACTGTAATATCCTAAATTTTATCTGATTTAATTAAAATTATTTATTATTCTAGGTAATTTCAGCGTGACA
>JAODPA010094009.1:0-22883 GCA_025585075.1 Nepenthes mirabilis | reverse complement strand
TAAATGAAATGATAGAAATATAAAATTGTTAGAAAATTTCGAAGGTTAATCGTAACATATTAATTTTTATAGTACAACGTAACGTAAACTTATAATACTTCGATATCAATTGAAATTAAATCAACCAGTGAGAATAAAAAGCGAATAATACATAGTTGATAGAGCCAAACTAATCTGAAAGTAAACTTGATATTACGCTTAAATTTAAATGTACAAATAATAAATCTGAAATAGATTCTTCTACATTAAAATATTAGATTTTTAGAGTAAAAATTAACACCCTATACTTATACTAAACTCTCCCTCTCCTTTTCCCTTTCTGTCGCGCGCTGCTCTGCTCTTTCTTTTCTCTTCCTCTCTCTCTCTCACACTCCTTGTTCCGCTTCTCTCTCTCATTGCTATAAGTCAGTAAGAACATATAGCAATCATACACAAGATCCCTATAATTACCATATCAAGTGGCTCTAATACCATACAAATGAAACACAGCGTTGAAATTTCCTTCACAGATACTTACTAGGTGCTAAAATCATTATCATAGAAACCTCCGGAAGTATAAATAAGGACCAAAATAATCTGCGGAAGTATAACTAAATGATTATCACCAAAATTGTATTCATTATATCATAAAATAAATCATATAGTTTCCTGATATTAAAACTAACCATACATCAACTATATTATATTAAAATTAATCATTACTCAAGCTTAAGCAACTTTTGACTTTAATCTTGCTCGTCAGGCATCAACTCATGCTCGTCATCTGAAGGATTAGTAAATAAAGTAAAAGAGTAAGTGAAATACTTGATAAGACATATATATCAAGGATATGTACATTTATACTTAAAATATATCAATAAGACAAATAGCAATCATATATAATGCATAGGCATAAAACATAAAACTTTTGTTTTCTTTATTCCTTTCTTATCTTAATAAAACATACTGAATCTTATTTATTTTTAGTGATTAAGGCTAGTAGGCATGACTAGCTAATAAAGTAAACAGTCGAGGAAAGGATTCTATATGTTTTCATATAATTTAAGACTAGACCCTCCTATTCAGCACCCGGAGGTAAGCGGTATACCTATAACTTAGTGTACAAGGCCATAAAACTTATGTAGCCAAACGTTCCCCCATGGTGAGGGGTAATCCTTGAATTACCATTGCAATATCTCAAGATATGTTAGAAAATATTACCATCTGAAATAATTTCTTAGTCTGATTTCTTAATTCCTTTTAAATTTCTTGTGAAAACTCTATACTTTTCCTTGGTTTTTTTTTTTTAATTTTTTCAATTTCGAGAGAAAATAGATATAATTCATACCATATTATAGAGCTTTTAATTTATTTATTTCCAATATAATCGATAGAAGGTTAGTGAAATCAGCAAGCTTGAAATATTGTATCCATAATGCAATGATCATGCAGTAATATATTTTGGTAGGGGATCTGAACATGAGAATTTCAGCCACATATGCTGAATTTCAGCACCTTCTTCAGTAATTATCAATTAAGTACATAGGAATTTAGTAAGGCATTGTTGGGGTTGGTCACTCCCTTGTGGATTATCCAACAAATAGGTTTGTCATTGGAGGAATTCTGGAGTGCAAGTGATAGAGTGCATTTGCCAAAGTGGCCAAGGAACTAAGAAGGTAGATGGCTGAAGGAGCAAGGAAGTCTTTGATGCAAAAATTACAGGTCAATGGGTTGACCGACAATGGTGGCAAAAATGGGTGCGTGGACGGCCAAGGTTGCAAATAGAGGAGCGCGGAAGCTTTGGTGTATTTTGCCGGTCAATGCGCTGACCGGCAAAAGGAGGCAAATGAAGGCGCGAGAATTTACCGGTGGAGTCACCGGTATGGAATCACCCGCAGACATTGCTGAGTGCACAGTAACGTCCAAAGACATGAGCTGTACATAGTGACGACCGAGGATACGGGATGTCCGAAATTGTTGTCACTGCCTGGAGACCAAGGAACGCCAGAGGACTCTGTGATGGCCAAAGGCATAGATGGTCCGGGGACTTGAGTGCAGAAACGACCGATGATGTCGTAGAAAGATGGCAGTACGTTGCGGACAGATGGTTTTGCAGAGCAGGTAGCAAATCTGTCAGTACATGCACTGTTTGTGCAGGTGGTAGGTTGTAGAGTTGGTGGGCAAAGTTGTTGGCAGGTTGTAGAATTGGTGACAGGTGTTTGTCCACACATAACCTGCTATTGGTAGATAGTCTCCGGACAGATTGATATATATATGCATGCTGGGCATGCGGTGAATATGGTGAGGAAACACCAAGAACCTTGGTGCTGGGCACCAAGGGTTACAGGCACTGTGCGCTGGGCCGCTGTGTGCGGGTTTCTACATTAAAAATGTTATACATCTCTTTTGTTCCTTTGCTTACATTAATGGTGACTGACAATGATAGGGTGGTTTGGGTTTCCGCTGTATTGGATCAGGTGAATTCAGGTTGTTTGAATCCTAACAGGCATCATGTCTCAAGCTGAATTTAAGAGATGGTTGCAGTTTAGGACAGAAATTCAGCAAGGTGGATGAAGAAATTTAACCAAAATTAAAGGAAAATCAGCAAACGGTTGCTGCATCACTGCTGGTCCTGAATTTTCTTCTCTCTTGCTGATGCTGAATTTCCACTTCAGCATGTTGTGCTGGAGCCTCACTCACTGAATTTTGGTTTTTGTCAACTTGGAAAATAAAATCTGCAAATGATGCTTCAGGAATTGTAACTCAAGATCAGCAGTATATGCCCCAGCAAGATATTAATTCAGAACTTCTGTAAAGTATGGCTGGAAACCTCAGCAACTAAGCACTTGTTTGAGTCTAATAAAACAAGTACAACTTTGCTAAATTTTCAGCATTTTAATACCAGTTAAATTCCTATAGAGTATTGCTAAAACTTCAGCAATACAGCACCCACTTGAGTTCAGTAATTTAATTGCAGCATTGCTGAATTTTCTCGACACTTGAATCCTCATCCAAATATTGCTGAAACTTCAATATTTGGGCATCATTTTGCAGCCAGAAAAGCATTGCTGAAATATTAGCAATTCATATCAATTGCATTTCAGCAATGTATTGCTCAAATTTCAGCAATTCTAAGCATGAAGACATAGTATAAATTTTAATAAAACTGAATTTGCAATTCAGTAGAACTGATTGCAGCATCAGCCACAACAATTCAGCAATACAAGGCATGAAGATTCAGCAAAGCATGATGCTTTAAGGGACGTCTGCAAGCCAGATAACAGAAGCTAAAGTATATGTTCGGTTTGGTCACTTCCATGTAGGTGCTTAACAAACGGAGACGTCATCGGATATCGCACAGGTTTTGTGTGAGTACTGCAAACTGGCTGCAGTAGAAGGGCCGAGGACTTTTGCAGAGATAAGGCATGAGGACATTGTGTAGAGTGAGGCCGAGGACTTCGGGCATGAAGGGTCGAGGATTTCGTGGAGATTTGGCTCGAGGACCTGTGCAGGAAATGGCTAGAATGGATTTGCAACGGAGTAGCCAATTTGCCGGAATGGGCAAATTGGCTGGTTGGACATTTTGAAAGGTTTGGCCAAAATGGAAGGTTTGGCCATTTTAGAAGGTTTAGCCAAAATCCCAGGTTTGCCATTTTGCCAGGTTGGCTAAAAGTGGCAGGTTGCTTGGTTTGGTGCATGTGGCAGGAATGGGCATTCTAGAATGCCCTTAGTGGAATGCCGGTCAACGGGAAGTTGACCGGCCCAAGAGAAGAATTCGGTCAACGCAGTGGTTGACCAGTTAGTTCTGTACAGTAGAGTTGACAAAGCTTTTGTTGCGCTGGCAGAATTGTAGGGCACGCCTTCTGTGGAGTGCAGAGCATGCACCATCTTGCAGGGCATGCGTCTACAGGAAGCTCGGGAACTGGTGAAGGTGCAGAAATGATAGGGACGGCTTGACATATCATCTCGCCAGGTCAACAGATGGAGATTTGGAGCCGATCATTATAAAGGCGCCCCATGAGCTTCAGGAAGTGGGCGAGTAATCACTACAGGTGAGAAATCACCAAGGGGCGTCAAGCTAGGCGTGATGAGTGAGCAATTACCACGGGTGAGCGATCACCAAGGGCAAGTGCATGAGGTATTGCCAGGGACACTATGCGTCAGGCCGTATGTGCGTGGGAGTGAAACGACGGCTGCCATTTCACCACACTTGTAAAATATCTGTAAGTAGAGAGCACCACAATGATATAAAGGAGAAAGGAAAAACAGTGAGATAAGAGAGAAGGAGAGTTTCCTTACTCTGTAGATGTTTTTTTTATTCTCAATTCTTAGGGGGCTTGTGTAGCCAAGGTGGATTACTTGTATTCTATCTCGGAGTTTTTGTAACCACATTTTATATAGTGAAAGTATTTCGAAGTTTGTCTAGTGGTTTTTCTCCTTAGTTAAGAAGGGGTTTCCACGTTAAAAATATTGTACATTTCTTTGTTAATTGTGACTACTAACTAGTGCTTGACGATGATGGGAGATTCGGGTTTCCGCTGCACCGGATCGGGTGAATCCGGATTGTTCGAACCTCAACAAGTGGTACTAGAGCTTCTAGCTGTGTGTCATCTTCTGATACCAACAAGTAGTATCAGAGATAGCAGAGACTGGTTCAAGCCGAGGAAGGGCTACTTTCGAAGGATGCTGACCAGAAAGGATTACCTGCGGAGGTACTGACCTGCTGCTGGAGTAGAGTGAAGCATTGCAAAGGGAAACCGCCGAGTGAAGTGCCGTAGAAATGCAGCTGTTGAGGTTTGCAGTTGTCGAAGCGAGATCTGATGGTGTTGTTGTCGGAGAGCTTGCCATTAGTGTAGAGTAGGTAGGAAGGAACGGAAAAAACACTTCAGAGGAGGCCGTTGACCACCCGGTTGTCCTTGCAGGGGAAGAAAGACAGAGCTGAGCAGGGCCAAGGGAAAAGCTGAGTAGGGCCAAAGGAGGAACTAGTAGGGTTGAGGGCAGAGCTGAGTGCTGGGACCAGTTAAAGGGAAACTGTCGAAAGATTGGTGATGATGGTCGCCAGGTAAATGGTGAAGGTTTCCCATAAGGTCGTGAGGAGAAGTTTGTTAGGTTTGATCACTCATTTATAAGTGCTCAACAAATAGAGACGTCATTGGATATTGTACAGGCTTTGTGTGAATGCTGCAAACTTGCTGCAGTAGAAAGGTCGAAGACTTTTGCAAAGATAAGGCCCGAGGACACTGTGTAGAGTGAGGTCGAGGACTTCGAGCATGAAGGGCCGAGGACTTCGTGGAGATATGGCCCGAGGACCTGTACAAAAAATGGCCGGAATGGATCTGCAGTGGAGTGACCAATTTGTCGAAATGGGCAAATTTGGTGGTTTGGCTAAAATGGAAGGTTTGGCCAAAATGTCAGGTTTGCCATTTTGCCAGGTTGGTAAAATGGAAGGTTTACTATTTTGCCAAGATGGCCAAAAGTGGCATGTTGTTTGGTTTGGTACATGTGGTAGGAATGGACATTCCATATTGCCCTTAGCAGAATGCCCTTATTGGAATGCCGGTCAACGAGAAGTTGATCAACCTAAGAGAAAAATCCGGTCAATGCGGTGGTTGACTTGCTAGTTCTGTACAGTAGAGTTGGCAAAGCTTTTACTGTGCTGGTAGAGTTGTAGGGCACGCCTTCGGTGGAGTGCAGAGCATGCGTTATCTTGCAAAGCATGCATCTGCAGGAAGCTCGAGAACTGGTGAAGATGTAGAAATGATAGGGACGGCTTGACAGATCATCTTGCCTGGTCAGCAGATAGAGATTTGGAGCCGGTCATTATAAAGGTGCACCAGGAGCTTCAAGAAGCGGGTGAGTAATAACCACGGGTGAGAAATCACTAAGGGGCGTCAAGCTAGGCGTGATGAGTGAGCAATCACCAGGGGTGAGAAATCACCAAGGGCTGGTGCATGAGGTATCGCCAGGGGCGTTGTGTGCCGAGGAGCTGTGTGCCAAGCCGTATGTGTGCGGGGGTGAAACAACGATTGCCGTTTCACCACACTTGTAAAATGTCTGTGAGTAGAGAGCACCACAATGAGATAAAGGAGAGAAGAAAAACAGCGAGATAAGAGGGAATGAGAGTTTCCTTACTTTACAAATATTTTTCTTGTTCTTAATTTTCAGGGGGCTTGTGTAGCCAGGATGGATTACTTGTATTCTGTTTTGAGGTTTTTATGACCACATTTTACATAGTAAAAGTATTTCGGAGTTTGTTCCGTGATTTTTCTTCTTAGTTGAGAAGGAGTTGGAAAAAAATCAAAGGAAATAAAATTGGGTTGGGTTACTCAGAAAATTTCTCAAATGCCAATGTTAAATCTAGAATTGTATTTGTCCGATCCACATCCATCCCAAGACAAAATAGCACATCGCCTGCTCGTACTAATCAATCATCAAGAGTTATCTTTGAAATTTGGATCAAGCCCCAAACTGTTGGCAAACCAAGGTATGATTCTGATATCAATACTACATTCATCCTAACATGTTATGGGTGCAGCATTATTGGCCATATTTGCCCCTATTGCCCCGTGTTATCGTGTCAAAATAAGTTTCGGCAAAACTCAAAGATAGAGTATCTCATTCATCACATCAAACTTCTAAATGATCAAGTGATGAACTTAAGCAACACTATAAAATGTGGTAAGAAATTGTGGATCAAGAAGAGTGAGCTCCATTATTCTTTAGTTATTTGTGACAAAAAGAGGGAGTAGATCTCTACCTTAGAAAGGTATTTCATTATTTGTTTCAAGGGGAGATAAGGGGAGGTTATTATTGTCAGGGAAAGTTTTCTTTTTATGATAATTTATATTCTTGATATTCTCTATTTATACACTAGCCATATTTGTACAGGAATAGCTTTTCTTCCCTAGCGCATAGCGCACAGCAGGTCAGTCGCTTCCATGCACTAAACCCGTGATTCTCTTGTATTTTATTTTTGTATTTTTTTGTATGGATTTTGTTACGAAATTATCAAAGGGGAAGATTGTTAGGCGTATTTTTAGCTGGCATATTCCGTGATCATGTTGGGTGATTTATTTAGTTTCTTGTCGGCGTGTTCGGTATCTGCAATAATATATCGGCTTGGAAGATTCTCATTCATGTCATACCCAAAGGTCACATCGTCACATCTCAGCGTTCCCGCCTCCCTATCTTCTGTTTCGTCCTTTCCCGGGAGCTGCGCCTGCTTGGCGCCCTACGCTCGATGCGTGCTCGAAGTACCACCGAGGTGTATTTTTTAGAACCGTACGCTCGATGTTCTCTCGAGGTGCCAACTAGGTGTATTTTCCAGAACCGGGGCGCTCGAGCTTTGGGGCATGTTTTGTCCAAACCCTAACTCGCGCCCGCTGAGCGCCTGATGGTACGCTTGAGCGGCGTGGTCCTTTTGTCAGCAACGACGCTATTTTTTAAACCCTATTTTGAGACTTCTATATATTCTTGTTTTATGTTTTGAACCTTTAGGACTCTAGTAGACTTGTGAGGTGCTTCTTTTCTTAAAAAGCCTATGGTTTTTGTGCTAAGCTTTTGAGAAAATTTCACACCTACAATTGTGCCCCAATTGACAAAGTTTTCTTTCCACATTGTGCTCTCATATTTACACTTCCTCTTACTTGTGAACCTTCATGGTGACATCGGTGGCGTGGATATTGAGCTCCAGTGGTGTACGACAATTCAAGTGGTTCGAGAGGGAAGATTGATGTGAAGACCGTAAGGTGTTTGATTCCGTTACCGTGGGTAAATCCATGGAGTTATTTGATAAGGATCACAAGATAGGAGTAAGACGGTTAGGTTAGCACGTAGTTACCACCCTACCTGTAAGTCAATTTTTGTAGTGCATATCTTCTTTGGCCGTTGAAATCCGAAGAATTTTTTTTGATAGTTGTGGTTATCGAGTTTTCCCTTCGTTATAAAAAATTGTGTCTTTTTATTATTACTTATTGTCGTATACGCTTTATACATATTATTGTACTTGGCATTTAGATAGAAATATTCTTTACGTGTATTGAATATTTATTATTGTCACTGTTTCCGCTAATTTATTAAGGGGTCAAAACTTTATTGTGTAATTTGGGACGAAATGTCTTTTTCAACAATGATCTAATTATAATTTTCTCAATCGGAGCAAGATTAATAGAGTAAGAGATGAAATTTTCTCAAAGTGGGGTGCTCCAAAATGATTCAGTAAAAAAGTAGGGCAATTGAAATTAGGAAAAAATTTATAGAAAGCTCAAAAAACGCGTTTAAAATTAATGACGGTTGCCGTGGCACTCGAGCGTGTTGCTAACGCATCTAGGGATTCAAGGGGAAACCCTATCTAGGCTCGAGCGAGAAGGAGGCGAGTTTTAAGCGGATGGTTGCTGCATTTTAGGGTCGAGCGCCCGGTGAGTGCACGGAAGGCGTCGCGCTACTAGAATTAAGGCTCGAGCGAATGGCGAGCGCACGGCAGGCGCGGGGCTTCTGGAATAGGAGCTCAAGCGGTAGCAGGAGTGAGGCTTCTAGAACCCAAGAACGGACAGCTACAAAAATAAGTTAATGCCGCACTTCGATGAATACAACCCAATATCGACACATAACCAAATATGATCACGGAATATACCAATCTAAAAAATGACCCTAACAGGATGCAAAACAATAACCAATAACTAAAAAAAAACCAAATAAAAAAAATGTGTAATCACCTCCACCGTGTACTGAAAGGTCTCACTTGGATAATGGTACTACTGGTCTGCTAATTTGATGAGAAGTTTCATCAAGAGGAGAAGACTCTTCATCTTCTTCACTAGCTTCTTGAGAGCCTTGTGAAAGGCCTCTGTTGTTGGGTCTTTTTCTCTTGCTTTTGTGGATTTTGGGGATGTCATGCTTGAGTGTCAAAGACCCTTATACCAGGAAGCCTGGTGGACCATAAGATAGAGCTAGAATTGAGGCGCAAAGTCCTTCCTAGCTAGAGCACTGGTGTGAAAGAAATTTTATCCCAGTATACCTCAAATTGATGATCTGCTAAGAATGGGAGCTAATGAACTGCCATTCAGACAAGTTTTGGTGTTTATGAGACTATGATGACAGAAGTCCTATTACCTCTCTGTATCAAGGTTTTAGGGGATTTTGCACTACCTAGGGACGTCTCAAAGTTATTAGGTTCATGATGCCATTCATTGCATTCAAAGATTAGTATGGGGTGTACTCACATTTTCATTCTTCATGTGTGCCTTCTCTCCAAGGTCTTCCTATCCTTGACTTTCATCCCCGAATTAGAGATATTATAGTCTTCTTATTATTTTAACTTCCTTTTTGTTGCGTCCGGAGAATCTGGCCGTACGTCAGTCAAAGCGCGAGCGGCTCTTTATTGGGACGGACGGACAGACATGGGCAACACAGAATAAACAGAGCTTGAATAAAGAAAAAGAAGTGCGGAAGCAATAAGAGAACACGTAGGTATACATGGAAAACCCCATTGTCTGATAAGGGGTGAAAAACCACGGTAGCAGACAGACAGTCCGAGAAATCTCACTGTTGTGATGAAAAAGATACAAGGAATGCCTGAGAAGCTATTCGCTCTCTCAGGGAATTACAGCGTAGGGAGACAGACTTCTCTCTTCATTCCTCCCTCTTTGCCTTTCTTTTTCTCTTGGAAATTCTTTTGCTCGAGCGTAAACAGATTGAGATTCAGAATTAGGATCCTTCCTCAGTAGCCAGAAAGGGGTATTTATAAGGAATGTGATGCCGTAAGGGAGGCGACACGTGGCGCTGGCGTGTCAGGGCTGCCTGCCACCATCGCCACTACTGTAGGTGCTGCTGTGACAGGGACACCTGTCACAGTCTGTAGATACGACGTTCAGGGGCGGATGGCCTGTAGGTACGGTGCGTTAGAAGCCGTTGGTCGCTCGTGGCAGCGTATGCCATATAAGTCATCTGAGCTGGCGTCTTGGCTATTTTGGCTTTTCTGGCTGTCCTCGTTCTCGCATGGGCCACAATGCCCTCTCGGACCGCTAGTTCCTTTGTTGCTTAAGTAGATTCTTCAGACGCTCGGAAATGGGTTAATCATTTGGGCCTGATTAGGCTTGTGGGCCTTTTTGGCCAGCTCTCTCGTGTGATCTTTTGGGCTTGTGATCGCAATTTTGGACCTTGGGTTCCAGGACCCATCACGAGCCCCCCATGTCAAACGGTTCGAGGACTCAGTTGTTTGACATGCCTTGTAAGCATCTCCTTATTGTGATAGTCAGCGGTCTTCATCTTCTGCTAACGCGAAAAACGTCCGAGATCTCTTCGCAGTTTCGAGACCTGTCTTTCGCCGCCGTTTCACTTCCCGTGGAGCATTAAATGTGATATGTGATTGATGTGACGTCGCTTCAGGAAGCCCCAAGGCCTGTGCCCGCCTACTGCGTGTGGGGAGCGGACACGTGGGATGGCCATAATGAGGGCGCCTTTTCACTTGTTTGAAAATTTCTTTAAATTCTTCGTCGCGTCCTTATTCATTCCTCTCGTTTCGTCTCCCTTTCCTTGACGTTCTCTGAAATTCTTCACGCGGCTTCGTTTTCGTTCCTTGCTGCCATGGCTCCTGGCGTTAATGACATTGCCTCTTCTCTTTCTTCTCAAGATCTTGAGCAGATCAGGGTGAAATATGCTATTCCGAAGTCCGACTCGATGGTGGTTCCAGGAGCCGCAGAGAGGGCGTGCAGTCCTCCAGATGGTTACATTGTCGTATACGAAGTTCACCTCAAAGGTGGACTTCGTTTCCCTGTTTCCACGGAGCTCCACCGTCTGATGAAGGAGTTGGCCGTCCCGTTCGCGAGGCTCCAGCCCAACGCCATCAGGTATTTGGTTTCCTTGTGCGTATTCGCGCGCTGCCACAGCAAAGTTCTCGAGGCGGTCATGGTGAAGATCATGTTTCGCTTCACTCATAACCTTGACTGGATCGCCATGACCCCCTGCCCTGAGTTCGCTGAGATGAGCGGTGGGAACTCGGATTCCACCAAAAGGTGGAAGGACAGGTTCTTCTTTCTTAAGGCTGCTGAGGGCTGGCAGCTTTCGTCCGTATGGGGAAATGTCGCGAGAAAATATGGCTCCGACCTTACTGACGAGGAAAGAGAAGCCGCCAGGGAGGTTACGGACTTGGTGCTGGTAAATCTTGGCAGCTTCAACGTGGGGAAGAAGAATATCTGGTTGTCCCCTGAAAAGCTGGCTGAAGCCAAGTAGGTAGCGCTGTCTGGAGATTCTGTCATTGCGACTTCGAAGAAGAAGAAGCTGAGGAAAAGAGAGGGTCCTCTTGTTATCCAGGAGCCCTCCGAGCGGCCTCCGAAGAGTCCGCGGATCGAGGTCCCAGAGGGTCCATCGAGCGCCGCTGGTGAGTCTTCCTCGGACGGGGACTCCGTTATCGCCCCACGGTCAAGAATGCCATGAGGTTGGCTTCTGGTCCTCCTGCGCAGTTCGGGGCCGCCGTACCTCCTTCCCCTGGCACCGAGGCCCATCCTGAGGTCTCGGCTGTCTCCGCGGGTTTTCCTTCTGATGACCCTATAGCCTTTGATGCCTCGGGGGAGGAAACCTTGGACGAGATCGTAGAGCCTTGTGGGATGGGGGCAGCCGTCGCTGTTATTGCTGAGGACATTTTTGACATTCTCGGCGGCGATGAGGCTGAGGTCACGGTCTTAGAGATCCCGGCCGCCGTTGACATCCCGGAGGTAGCGGAGCCCCCCATTCCTAATGGTCCTTCCTCCGAGGCTGCTTTTGATGTTTCTGCGGTACCCGCGGAGCACCCGCTTATGCCCGGGACCTCTAGGGAGACTGCCCCCACTCAGGATCCTGTGGTTTCTCAGGTACTTTGCTGTCTTATCATTTGCCTCACTTTCTGTTGACTGCTTCTAAGTTGCTTTGGTTCCCTTTGCAGCTCCAGGATCTGATCAGTGGCCTTAGCCAAATGGTGGGTGAAGTCGCCCGGTATCGTTTGGAGGCGAAGTCTTCGAAGGCCGCCCAGGAAGAGAACCAGCGGCTTCACGAGGCGCTTGCTGAGGCCACCGTAAAGAGTGCTTCATCTGAGGAATCCCTGAGGCTCTTAGAGGCCCGATACGGATTCCTTCTGGAACGAAACCTTCAGTTGGAGGAGATGCTGATGACCTCAGTGAAGGCTACCGACATAGCCCCCCTGCTGGAGGCGAAGTACTGGGATGGCATTCACATGTGCCATCGACTGATGCTGCTCATGCACCCACAATTCCCCACTGCTGTGCTGGATCCGCGTAACGCGAGCGCTACGCGCCTTGAGGACATGTACGATCTTCGAGGCAGGCCATTTCCAGGGTCCTCGGGCCCAAGCTCCTCAGCGGGCCCTCGCTCATCAGACCAGGCGGGAACTTTGAGTTGTAGAGAGGACTCTTCGTCTTTAGGAGAGTAACCCGGAGCCGTTCTACCTCAAGGTCCTGGCGAGGGCTAGCCTTTGTTTTTCCTTTTCGACTGTTGTATTGTATTTATGAAATAAAAGGAAACTCTTGAGTTAATCATAAGTGTCTCTCCCTCTCTTTTTTTTTTACTCGGATAAATCCGGGTGTTGCTTACGACCTCCTGGGTCGCTCGGAGGAGTCTGAGTTTTTGGCGTGACCTCTAGGGTCCGACCTCTGGGGCCGCTCGGTCACAGCCGAGTTTTTGGCATGACCTCTAGGGTCCGACCTCTGGGGCCGCTCGACCACAGCCGAGTTTTTGGCATGACCTCTAGGGTCCGACCTCTGGGGCCGCTCCGTCACAGCCGAGTTTTTGGCATGACTTCTAGGGTCCGACCTCTGGGGCCGCTCGGTCACAGCCGAGTTTTTGTTTGTTGGGGATGACCCGCCTTTCACTGGTAGTATTTCCTTAGGTGAGCGGCGTTCCAAGTCCGGGGTACCGGCTTGCCCTCTTGGGTGCGTAGCTTATAAGCTTCTCCTCGAAGGATAGCCGAGACCAAAAACGGTCCTTCCCAATTTGGTGAGAGCTTGTTTTTGCCGGCAATTTTTTTCGTGGCCTCCACGCTTCTCAGTACGAGATCCCCGACCTCGAATTATCGCGCCTTTACTTTCTTGTTGTAATAGCGGGCCACCCATTGTTGGTAGGCCGCTATCCTAAGCCTCGCCTGGTCTCGAACTTCCTCGAGGGCATCGAGGCTTTCTCGGAGCCTTTGGCTGTTATCCGTTGCGCTGAAGCACCCAACCCGGGGGCTTGTGAGGCATACTTCTATCGGGATGACAGCTTCGACCCCGTAGCAAAGACTGAAAGGGGTCTCTCTTGTGGGCTCTCGGGGTGTTGTCCTGTATGACCAGAGGACCGAGGGCAGCTCATGTACCCACGAGCCCTTGGAAGACTCTAGCTTGGTTTTCAGCCCGTGTAGGATCGTGCTGTTTGTCACTTCTACCTACCCGTTGGCTTGCGGGTATGCTACTGACGTATGTACTAGGTTGATCCTCAGGCTTGTGCAGTACTTAGTGAACCATTTTCCGGTGAACTGCGTCCCATTATCAGTCACGATACACTCCGGTACTCCAAACCTGCAGACGATATTCTGCCGGAGGAACTCCATCGCGTTTTGCTCTGTTATCCTAGTCAGCGGCACTGCTTCTACCCACTTGGTGAAGTAGTCTATTCCAACAATCAGGAACTTTCTCTATCAGGAGCGAGGGAAAATGGTCCGAGGATGTCGAGCCCCTATTGGGCGAACGGCCACGGGGATTGTAGCGCCCGGAGGTCCGTATGGGGGCGATGGCTCATGTTGCTGTGAGGCTGGCAAATTTCACACTTTCGCACAAAATCTATGGCGTCATACTTCATCGTTGGCCAGTAGTATCCTTGCCTCATAAGCTTAAAAGTTAGATTCTTTCCACCAATATGGGATCCACATATTCCGAGATACACCTCCTGTAGGGCGTACTCGGCCTCCTCTGGGGTGAGACACCTTAGGTAAGGGGCTGAGAAGCCCCATCAATACAGCTGGCCGTCCACGATCGTGTACCAGCCCGCCGCCTTCTTTATCTTCTTGGCCTCGTTCGGATCCTTGGGCAGTGAGCCATTAGATAAAAATTTCAGGTAGGGAGTCATCCAGGTGATTCCGTCCGCGACTTGCATTACCTCCTACTCGAGGTCTTCAATGCTCGACCTGCCCAGGACTTCTCGCATCCCCCTGGCGTACTGTTCAGGATCCCCTGAAGCCACGGTGCACGCGAGCGTGTCAGCCTTAGCGTTTTCCTCCCGCGAGATGTGGATGAACTCGGTCCTCTTGAAACCCACAATCATGCCCTTAACCTTCGAAAGATACTTGGACAGCTGCGCATTGTTGACGTCGAAGCTTCCGCGGACCTGATTGATGACCAATTCCGAGTCACTATAATTGACCAGTTCTTCGGCCGAGCATTCCTTTGCCAATCGGAGTCCAGCCAGCAAAGCCTCGTACTCTGCGACGTTGTTTGTGGCCGAGAACCCCAGGGTCAGCGAGTACTTTATCTCCAATCCCTCGGGTGTGCGCAAGACAATCCTTGCTCCGCAACCATCCTTCATGAAGGAGCCGTCCACGTGTAGGGTCCAATCGGAGGCTCTGCTGGCCCCGTCCGTTGTCACCTGGTCCTCGTCGTGACTGGGCGGCGCCGTCATCTCAACGAGGAAGTCCGCGAGCGCCTGTCCCTTTAAAGCTGGCCTCGGACGGAACTCTATGTCAAATTCTCCCAACTCAATGGCCCACTTGATCAGTCGGCCGAAGATCTCGGGCTTCTGCAAAATGGCCCTTAAGGGCTGGTCGGTCAGGACTACTATCTTGTGCGCCTGGAAGTACGGCCTGAGCTTCCTCGCGGAGTAGACCAATGCTAAGGCCACCCTCTCCGCAAGGGGATATCTGGTTTCGGCGCCCACGAGGGTCTTGCTGACATAATACACGGGTTGCTGCTTGCATTGTTGCTCTCGTACTAACGCCGAGCTCAGTGTTGTGTCGGATACGGAGAGGCACAAGTATAGTTCCTCGCCCTGCTGGGGAGAAGCTAAGAGAGGCGGACTCGAGAGGTAGCCATTGAGTCCTTGGAATGCATCCTCGCAGTCGTCACCCCACCGGAAGTCCCAAGATTTTGTCCCTCTTAAGGCTTTGAAGAATGGCAGGTGCTTTTCGGCCGACTTTGCCAGGAAACGGGAGAGGGCGGCCACTCGCCTGGTAAGCTGCTGAACTTCCTTCACCGTTCGCGGGGACCGCATGTCTAGGATCGCCTGGATCTTTTCTGGGTTTGCCTCGATTCCCCAGTGCGGTACGATATAGCCCAAGAATTTTTTCGAGGCGACACTGAAAGTGCACTTGCTGGGATTGAGTTTCATCTCATGGGCCCTGAGCACGTGGAAGGTCTCAGCTAAGTCCCTCACGTGGTCGCCGCTTATCCTGCTCTTGACGAGCATGTCGTCAACGTACACCTCCATGTTCCTACCTATCTGCTCTTTGAACATCTTATTCATAAGTCGTTGATAGGTCGCTCTCGCATTCTCGAGACCAAAGGGCATTACCTTATAACAGTATGTTCCTTGGTCTGTCATGAATAACGTGTGCTCCTCGTCCTCGGGACTCATTCTGATCTGGTTGTACCCGGAGTACGCATCCATGAAGCTTAGGAGCTCATGGTCGGACGTCAAGTCCACGAGTTGGTCGATCCTGGGCAATGGGAAGCTGTCCTTGGGGCATGCCTTGTTTAGGTCGGTAAAATCTACGCACATCCTCCATTTCCCATTGCTCTTCTTTACCATGACAACGTTGGCCAACCAGTCCGGGTACTGCACTTCTTGGACAAATCCAGCATCCAGGAGCTTCCTGACCTCATCACGGACGGCCACTAACTTCTCCGTGGAATAGTTTCTGCGCTTCTGTTTGACCGGCTTGTGCCGAGGATCGACGCTCAACTTGTGGATGATGATCTCAGGAGAGATCCCGGGCATGTCACTGGGGGACCATGCGAACACGTCCGAATTCTCTCGTAGAAAGCTAATGAATTGGTCCCTGATTGTCTCCGAGAGCGAACTACCTATTTGGACATACTTTTCCTGATCCACGGGATCTAGTGGGACTCAAACTACTGGCTCTCCTGGCTGAGCGTGCTGCAATGTGGCCTCGTCCCTGAGGTCGAGGTCTTCCATGGGTTGTGAAAGTGTTACTTGTGTGATCTGCGCTAAGCAATACATCCGTCCGGTTGACTGGTCCCCGAGGACTTCCCCTACCCCATACGGGGTGGGAAACTTCATTTTGAGATGTGGGATGGAGGTTACTGCGTTGAATGCGGCCAAGTAAGGCCGTCCGAGGATCACATTATAAACCGAGGGCAAGTCCACAACGAGGAAGGTGAGGACCTTGGACGCCGTCCTCGGATATGTCCCTAGGGTCACCTCCAACTGGATGATACCCTGGATGGGCACTGGCTCGTTGTCCAGCCCATAGAGTGACCCTTCCGGCGCCTTCATTTGATTTTTCTTAAGCCCTAATTTGAAGTAAGCATCAAGGTACAACAAATTACGAGAGCTTCCATTATCAACAAATACTCGTTTCATCTGGTAGTCATTTGCTCCATCAGAAACGAGTGCGGTTACAACTAGGGGGTTGGAGTGAGGAGAAGTTACATGGTCTAAGTCCCTATTGCTAAAACAGAAAACATCGTCTTCACTCCCAAACCCCATCCTTGGCCTCTTCGCTGCCGCAAGCTCAGGCCCATCCCCTCCTACTGGTCGACTGGATATCATGTTTACGACCCCCGTAGCCACTCGGTTCTTGGGGGGTTTAGCGTCTCCACCGTCCTCGGGTCCTGAGGTTTGTCCGGGTCTCTGGAGGAAACGGTTGAGGTGACCCCTCCTGATGAGTTCCTCAATCTCCCTCTGTAGAGTCCTGCAGTTTTCCGTGCTGTGACCCTCGGAGCGGTGGTAGTCACAGTATTTCGACTGATCCCCACCTTCCAGGTTCTTCAGCGGCGTGGGCCACTTTAGGAATTTCTCTCCCCGAATCTGCATGAGGACATTGGTGCGGGAGTCGTTCAGCGGCGTGAGATGTATGGGTCGCGGCTCTCTCCGAGCTCTCTGCTCGACCTTGTGCTGCTTCATTGATGTCTGGGGACCTTGGTGGTCCCCTGCCTTCCTTTTGCCCTCCACGGCCTGTTGTTGAGGGTACTCGTCCCTCTCCGGCCTTTTGGCGTCGTTGGCCTCTTCGGCCGCGATGTAAGCTCTGGCCACGACCTCGACCTCTATGAAGGTATGCGGGCCTTTGTGGATGAGGTGCTTGAAAAAAGCACCTCCTTCGATGGCCGAGAGGAAGGCGTTCAGCTTTACCTCATCGGTCAGTCTCGGGATCTGCCTGGCTTCTTCTACAAACCGTGCTAGGAATCCCCTCAAGCTTTCCCTGGCACCCTGTTTGATCCGGGTGAGGTGCCAGGGCTGTTTCTCTACCCTCCTGTTGAAGGCAAACTGGGATAGGAAGGCCGTCGCCAGATCTCCAAAATTGCGGATAGAGTCCGCGAGCATCCCATAAAACCATATCCGCACGTCCCCCTTCAGAGTCAGAAGGAAACACTGGCACATGGTTGTCTCGTCTAGGCCCTGGAGGTTCAGGTGTTCCCTGAAATGATTAAGGTGATCCATGGGATCACCGCTGCCGTCGTACACCTCCAGGTTGGGCATTTTGAACTTTGGGAGGAGCGTCCTCGTCCTGATCTTCGTAGAAAATGGAGACTGGAGCGCGTTAGCTCTTCCTCCGCTGCTCTCTCGCAGCACCACATTCCATCCTCTTTCCAGCCTGCCCTCCACTCGAGGTGGGGCAGCCGTCCTTCTCTCGTTCATGTAGCGCCTTAGCTTGTAAGGCTCTTGGACTACATGGCGCTCCGGGGCCGTGCGGGCTCCTCTTGGGGGAGCATCTCGGGGAACCGCCTCCTGATCGTCGTGCTCGCGGCGGTTCCGTTGGGCCTCAGAGTGGCGCCTCTCGGGGCTCTCGTCTCGGACCCGAGGACCTGGTTGGTCCTCAACCCTCCGTGGAGCTCTGCTGCTGGAGGCCACCTGGGTCTTCGGGTGGTCACGTCGACTAGGAGGCCTTTCACGACGACTGCCTCCTCTGTTCCCGCCCTGTGATGCCTCAGCCTGGGAGGCCCTATCGGGAGCTCCCCGCTTGAGCTGATCGATTTTGGAACAGAGGGTAACGAAGGCCTGCGACATGCCATCTACTTTGGCCGCCAAGCCCCTCACCACAGGGTCGGGGTGATCCTCAACCCCAGCGCAGGGGTTAGCGTTGCCGCCGTGTGAGGCCACCTCTTTGGGGGGTGCGTTTGCTTGCGCCCTCGTGTTCACCATTTCGAGACTTGAAGCTTATGTTGCTGTGTACTTTTAAAAAATGTGAAAAGCAGACTTTCAGTCGCTTCCCACAGATGGCGCCAATATTGCGTCCGGAGAATCTGGCCGTACATCAGTAAAAGCGCGAGCGGCTCTTTATGCAGACGGACGGATAGACACGGGCAACACAGAGTAAACAGAGCTCGAATAAAGAAAAAGAAGTGCGGAAGTAATAAGAGAACACGCAGGTTTACGTGGAAAATCCTGTTGTCTGATGAGGGGTGAAAAACCACGGTAGCGGGCAGACAGTCTGAGAAATCTCACTGTTGTGATGAAAAAGATACAAGGAATGCCTGAGAAGCTATTCGCTCTCTCAGGGAATTACAGCGTAGGGAGACAGACTTCTCTCTTCACTCCTCCCTCTTTGCCTTTCTTTTTCTCTTGGAAATTCTCTTGCTCGAGCGTAAACAGATGGGGATTCAGAATCAGGACCCTTCCTCAGTAACCAGAAAGGGGTATTTATAAGGAATACGATGCCGTAAGGGAGGCGACACGTGGTATTGGCATGTCAGTGCTGCCTGCCACCATTGCCACTACTGTAGGTGCTGCTGTGACAGAGACACCTGTCACAGTCTGCAGATACGGCGCTCAGGGGCGCATGGCCTGCAGGTACGGCGCGTCAGAAGCCGTTGGTCGCTCGTGGCAGCGTATGCCGTGCAAGTCATTTGAGCTGGCGTCTTGGCTATTTTGACTTTTCTGGCTGTCCTCGTTCTCGCATGGGCCACAGTGTCCTCTCGGACCGCTAGTTCCTTTGTCGCTTACGTAGATTCTTCAGGCGCTCGGAAATGGGTTAATCATTTGGGCCTGATTAGACTTGTGGGCCTTTTGGGCCAGCTTTCCCGTGTGATCCTTTGGGCTTGTGATCACAATTTTGGGCCTTAGGTTTCGGGACCCATCACTTTTATATCCAAAAACCAGGATTAAAAGTTAGGGAAATAGAAGATTGATGTTTCATTAAATTTTGACAATAGTTAATATAATTTTTATCATTTGTTTTATAATTTTTAATCTTAATCTTTAAATGTACGAGAAAATTTAAAAAACATGACAATTCTATTCTCGAAGTGATGGCTTATTGGGGGGTCTCATTCTTACTCATAGTTAAGAGCTGTGCTTCTTTTTCATGGGAAGTGCTAGGAGGAGAAGCGTCTTGATTAGGTGGATCTACTATATTTTATATTCTCAAATGAAGCTTACCAAGCTCGAGCTAACGCAAAGATTCCTCCCATGAGAGAAAAGGAAAGTCACCGACCAAGCTTGCTCCAAACAACATGCTGATCCATTTGAGTTTAATCTTACTCTAGCGCTGGTAAACTTTCTTTTAACTTTATACTATTTTTCTCCACCCTTTAGTGTATAAGAATGCCGAGAAATCATAACATTTCTCTTCTCAAAATGATGCCTTGGATTGAGGGATCTCATTTTTACTCATAATTAGGAGGCGTGCTTTATTTTACTAAGAATTGCTACCAGATGCAATGTCCCAATCAGGGGGGCCTACTCCATCTTAGATTCTCAAGGGAAGCTTATCCAGGTCAAGCTAATGCAGAGTTTCCTCCATAGAGCGAAGTGGAAAGCCACCCACTCTCGTGCTGATATACTTGAGTTCAACCTTACTCTAGTGCTGGTAAATTTTCTTTTAACTTAACAATATCCTTCTCCCCTCCATCCTTTCCTTTGTCCTTCCCTAGGAATAACAGAGAAAGGCGAAATTTTAGATAAGCTTAAGCTTTGTAGTTCATAGTATCAATAGGTTTTAATGTACACTGTCTACAAATGAACCAGTTGCTTGTGGAAGTTGCCGATGAGGAAAAGCGCCTTCACAAGACTGCTTGTAAAACTTCTTTTCCAGACAAGCTCAAATATGCGAAAGTTGCCCTTGACATAAGTGGGCTACAATTCAACATAAAAGCCCCAATAGTGATATGAAGATTAATATTGTGGGACTTTCAAAACTAAATAAGTAATTAATTGCTAATAGCATCTTCTCATCTACAAAGCATCACGGGCAGCAATTCTGCATGTAATGGCATCAGCTAGTGAACCCATCTCCAGCTCCAGGAGTGATATTTTGTAGTGCTGAAATAAATCAACAAAATTGGTAATCGACTGCTGAAGCAGACAATAGCCAGTACAATATTAAACCAAAGCATGAAGCTCAGTCACCTTTTGTATCTGCGTCGTATTTGCTCTTCCTTTCAGTTCCTCCAAATCAATCTCCTTTCCAGCAATAACGTTTCCAATCGCTTTGATCTGGGACCATAAAATATACTTGACAAAACATCTATGCTTGAGGTATTCAAAAAGAAACAAAAAGTATGCCGTTTTACATCATCGGGAGCAGCATCAAACCGAGCGGCAAGGATGTAGGTGGAATTGTCAGAGATGCCACATCGTTTCAAGGATTCTGATATCTGGTTAAAAAGTTTTGTTTTTTAGGATGGGTGTTAAAAAATTAGAATGAAAACCTGAAAAATGCATTTTCAAAAGCATAGGAGATGAACAGATTATTATGCGCTTAAAACCAAAAGAACTGAAAAACAGAAAAACAAATGGAGGACAAAGATGATTACATGCTTAGATCCAGAGTAATTGTAAACAAGCTCAGAATGAAGACTTCGAGTTGTCAATGACTCCCGTGCTTTGGCCCTTAGTGTCTTATGGGCAGCTGCCAGAACAGGAAATACATCGGGAATCTGTCTTGTTTGCCAAAATAACATTAGAAGCAAATGGAAAATATAAAGCAAGTTAAAACAACATAGAAAGAATCAAACTTGAGAAATCTCACAAGAGACGCATTAAGAAGTGCAACTTCAGGCTCCAACTTTCCAGCTTGCATTGAATCTAGGAGTTCCCTGCAGAATAAACGGTACACCAGGCATTTTACTCCCAACTGAATTTCTTCCTTTTCATGACCAAAACATACTACATGCACAACATTACAAAACACCCCATTCAATTGCCTACAGACTTAAAAATTCATGACCAAAACATACTAAGGTCAGTCAAGTTTTAACACAGTTATTTCCCTCCTTTGGTTCATCAATGAGCAACAAACTCATCTACCCACCATTTTGTCAGGGTATTAACTAAATTTATCACTAGTTATTCTATATATCATCACACCCCACTTAGATGCAAACAAAATTGTCTATCATCATAGTAGTTTTAACTTCTCTTCACCAACCTCTTAATATGCACAGTTTCCTACTCTCATTTTTCCATAATAAATGACCTCAAGTGATGACACAGAAAGCAATCACCTACCCGCTAATAATCACAGTTTCCTACTTCTACCAATTTTCCATAAGCTAATGACACAGAAAGCAATGAAATTGCATGCACAAGAAAATTCATGGTATATAAACTCATATGGACTGATATTCAGTTATTTTCTCCCTCATGAAAACAGGAACGAAATAAACAGTAAAACCAAAAACCGATGACTAATTTTCCACAACAGCAGCCGACAACTAATAACCAATAAGAAACAATCATTAGATGGCACTGACCCCCTCCTAGCCCTATATGTATTTCCGATAAGTAATCGTCCTAGCTCTACAGCATGTTCAAAATAAACAAAGATAGCAAAATGTGTTTGAAGCGCAACTTCTATTAAGAAAAGACGTGTATGATGAAGATTGAAGAGAATGTTGCCATTTGAGTTTACCGTTCATCACATACGCTGCGCAAATCCCAAAGCAAGGATTTCTACTAAATGTTCCTAGACTGACGGATTTTTGAATTTGACATTTTCCAGAACAAAGACATTGATGCCTACCTCAACTAATCTGGATTGAAGGAATTGAAGGTAAAAAGCTCCCTATATTTGGTTGAGAGATGTGCGAAGGAACAGAAAAGAAGTGGAAGTATCCTTTCCTTCACGTCCAACAGTGTGCCTTGTTCTGAAGTTGGTGGAATTCGGATGGAAACGAAAGCAAGACTCTGCTGCTTTGAACCAAACAGGATAATGGGCAACTAATTTTATATCATTTCCAGTCTAACGAATCAAATGAGGGATCGATTGTTGCCTTCATCACAAACCGAACAAAGAAAAGGGATCTGCATCCCATATCCTTGTTCCCGGGCCAGAAGATCATGACTTGCCACATAGGCAAAAAAGATCTACCACACAAGGTTAACATCACTTGGAAGATGAGATCTCAAACTAAAGGATAAAGAAATTTATTGAAAGGGGTAGAAAGCGTACTTGGAATTAGTAACCTCGCTGTAAAGGGAAAGAAAGAGCGTATTTTCGTCAATATCAAACACCTTCATTTCGTTAAGGTTCTGTCAGTACAGACCTGCAGCGTAACATCTTCAGCAGCCCATTAGGGTTTTTAGTTATCGCAAGGGCGAAGGAAAGAAACACGAGGACATTACTTGTTTTGGTAAATAAAAATAAATAGAAAACGTGACATGAGCGTTAAAATGTTTTCCATTGTTTTTTTCCATATGTATACAAAAGTATGTATGTATATAGTCATAGATTTTAAAATAAGTATATTTAGAAAACATATCAAGAATAT
>JAODPA010093998.1:0-14525 GCA_025585075.1 Nepenthes mirabilis | reverse complement strand
TCTCTCTCTTCTCCCTCCCTCTCTCTCTACCGAAAACCCCCTGTTTCTATTTTTTCTTCCCTCGAATGCATCTCCCTGCTCCCCCCCATTATTATTATTATTATCATCATTATTATTATTATCACTATTCCCACCTTATTACTCATACTATTCTACAAACCAAACAAAAGAATATTAATTCCTACATTATTCTATTCTAACAATCAAATATGAAAATAATAATTTCAACTATATTCCCATCCTATTCTATTCCTTGGAATAATTATTCTATTCCCACCTTATTCCATTCTAGCAATCAAACGTACCGTTAGTAAATATACACTTGAACAAAGCCAAGTCAATGGTATACCCATGACCCACCAAAAGGATTGGAAACTTGGGACACCTTGAGGAAACCAAAGAAAACTTGGTACAGCTGTTTGTTTTGCAAGCCATTGACTCTGTATGTCTTTCATCCATTAAAGAAATCTGTGCCATCACCTCTACCGGCTTTAATTATGCAATTTGGGGTATGGATTTTTATACCAGTAATGAGGTTCTCTCAGCTGTGTCCTTGATCTTGAGAGATGATGATTTCCATTGTATAATAGAGAATGAACAGCCCACTTGATGTTGAGGAGTAGGGAGAAGCTATACTATTTGTAGAGGAAGAAACATGGATGAAAATATTGGTATTGTTCACGGCTGTATTTGTGTTGAATAGATTAAACAATATGTACTGGTATCGTGTATGTTGGAAATAAAAAATATCTAAATTGTAAGCTGACAGTGCTGTATTGACCTATATATCACAATATGTTACTGATACGGTAATATATCGTAATATTGTTACAGTATTGAAAAATATAGGTATCAGGGCCATATCAGTTGATATTTGCAATATTGTTCAATATTTACATCTTTGGGAGGAAATCATTGGACTCTATTGATCTGTTTTAATTCAAAAATTGAAATTCATCAATATTTATTTATATGATAAATAATATATTTACTGCATGCAAACGGAGCAAACCAAAAGGAAAAAGGAAAATTTTTCTTTCTGTCTGTCTTTGCAATAGCCGTACCAGCATATATGGTTATATAAGGCGGTGGACTTTGAGGGTAGTCGGCTAGGATAGTAGGCAGGGGAGGATAACATGGTGTGATTAGATGTGAGCGTGAAATTGGAGTTTCCCTTTTAACATAATTCTTTGTATTGATGTTAGTGGATGAGTTTTGATACAATGGTGAAATTGTTTCATTTTGATCTGGAGGTTACGATTTAGACCGGAGGAATAACCTTTCTGCAATGCATGACTAAGGTTGTGTGCATCTGATTTTTCCAATGCCCTGAATGCGGTAAGTTTCTTGTAATGAGCTCTCTTTTATTTGTATGCAAGAAGTAAATGTTACAGAAATAAGAACATTAATACAAATGAGTAGAATTGCCCTAAAAGATAGTATAATGAAGTATTATACTATAAACATTTAGAAATCGCACCTATGAAGGTCACCTGGAGAGAAGATTGTCTATATTAATTGGATACTTAAAACAGATGTCAAATGAAGCACCTAAAAGGAAACAAGAGTTAGTTGTGATTAAAGCAAAAAACGAAAGAAGTATATCAAAGAAAACTTAGTTTGAGGTGGTAAAAAATGATTGAAAATTATTTTTACTCCTGTTTGATATTGTTCAAAATCAAGTGGGATGGTGAAAACGGATTCATACAGCCGATCTCACTTAGTGGAACTAAAGGTTTTGTTGTTGTTATATACATTGTCTATCATTGTAATTTAAAAAATTTATGAGGTTGTTGATTTGACATAGTTGTATGTGTCATGAGATTATCAGTGTTTTGTGGAAGTTTAGATTTTATTTAGACACGGGTGATGCTCTTTCATGATCATCTAAGTGTTTCTTGCCTATGCTTTATTGTCATTCATGCCCTTGCTTAGAGTCGAATGCATTTGCACCTTACATGCTATTTTTGCATTATGATACCTGGATGATTGGATTGGTGGAGCTAATTATCTCATCTGCCTATGCAATTTGGAATGACATTTCTAAAGGCAGAGCCTTATATTCATCTGAAGTTGTAGGCTCGTTCCTAATCCTGAAATCAAATTTATTAATTCCTTAATCCCTAATTAACTTAAATCAAAATTTTATCCTTAATATTTAAAAATTCAATTGTTAATTCCATTGACTTGAAAACCTAAAACGAACACTGGGATGTAAACCTGCAAGTCAAGTACCGTTAAATGGTCTGAAATAACATAAAATTAAATGATAGGACCTAAATGCCACACCTGAAAGTGGTTCCGAACATCGACAATTATTTGATCTTGAATCATACGTAAGAAAAAAATATCTTAACTAATATCAGAATATCAAAACCGTAAACTTAATCGAAAATACTATTTAAACTATTATAATTTCATCTTCATCATTATCAGCTTGACACAACATAAATCAAAATATATAAAAATCCAGAAACAAATTAAGTACAAATCTGAATACAAATTACGACTAAACAAAATCTTCAAGCCTCCTTTGTTTAATCTTGTAAGTAATCTGAGTCTGCTAATTTAAAAGGTTAGCAAATCAATGTAAGAATGAGCTAATTACTCGGTAAGACATATAATTTCATATGTGGATATACATTAACAAAACATAATGAAATTATGCCATGGTCGAAAGTTTGAAATATTGATAACATTATTTTCTAATAATCCATGCGCTAGCCATATACTAATGATCAAATAATGTCTAGATCTGTATAATATCATAAATCATGCAAAAAATATGTAGATATATAAAACATGTGCAAATTGTGCTAACATATGAAAGGACCAAGTATTACTGATGATTTCCCCAATAAATGGCAAATATCGAAACTCGGATTATGATTATTTTCACATAACTAAAGGCTATACTCTACTATTCACAACCTATAGGTGGGATATCTACTATAACTCTGTAGATTAGGCTGAATGCTATTTTTTTGACCCGCGGAAGATAGTTCGACCTTTGATTTGATAATAATATATTAGAATATGTCTGAATATATTTCATAAATTATCTACAATAGTCCATATTAAGTCAGATTGAGAACTCTACCCAAATACAAAAATTTTTTAAGTTTTCTCATACCAGCAAAAGATATTTTCTTCATCAAAATTTATGTAAAGTTTTCATTCATATTTCTTCAAATGTATGTCACGTAGTAAAATTATGGACATGCAGAGGTAGTAAAGTAGAAATTGAATACATGTAGAAGCTCAAATGCATATTTTGTAAAAATTGTAGAAACTGTTTTGTAAACAATTCAGGAATTGGGCATAGTTTAAATGATTTCTCTTAATTATAAACGAGTAGGAATAATTATTTAAGAACTTAAGATATATAGAAACATATATATAAAACTTGAACACATGCAAGAACATTAAATAGAATTTAGGGCATGTGAGAACAATATTGTAGAAATTTAGAATTTAATAAAATTGCATAAAATGAGAGTGGATTCACATGCATGCAAAGTATAATCACTTTAAGTATGAAAAAACACATGCATAAGTATTTAAAGTAAGAAATGCTTAAAAAAATTAGAAAAGAATAGTAGGAAAGGAATAATGAGTTTGAATATACTTATCTTCACTTAATTTTATCCAAAAATCTATTGATTTTGCTTTAATTTATCATTTTCATTCTCTCTCTTCTTTTCTCTCTTTTCTCAAAAATCAGCTCAAAATGATGCAAAATTGGTCAAGAGGCCTATTATAGAATATTTGTGCATAAGCTCCTATTAGGTGTTGAGGCACAAATTATACCGTGCATGAGTAGTATCCTTCAGGCACACATTAGGTGTCTACATTCTGTCTAAAATAGGTACGTGCGACATTCAAGTGCGCCTTAGGCGCGAACATTTTGCCTAAAATGCGCTCATGCATGGGTTAGACTCAGATCATGTACTATTTGACCTAACTTATTCCAATTGGAAATTTAATTTTTGACCCAAAATATTAATTAACCTTGAAAATATATTGATTTAATTAAATTAATTATCATTAAAAGAATCTTTTGGGGATCCATATCTTACACTAAATGAAATATTTATGAGAAAATGCAAGTTGTGTTAGGAATAAATAAGGGAAGAGGTAGGCTTAGAAAAATTTGAAGTAAAATATTAAAAATAATTTTAAAATGTTTCTACTTTCAGATGCTAAAATAATATCAAATATTTAAAAATAAAAATAGTTTTGGAATGGTCAAGCGAATTCATGTAGTCAATCCCTTTTAGTGGGATATGAGGCTTTGTTGTTCATTGTATTTGTAAAAGATAGAGTAAAAAAAATTATTTATACTTTCATTTTAAGTTATAAATTTTATGTTAAATTTAGTTTTCTATTTTTATGATGGAAAGATGCATTTTTTCTAATGCTGCCTTCTGAAAATATTATTTGACATTTGTTGAATTAGATAAATGTAAATTCAGATTAATAAAAAAATAATAAAAAGTTGTGAATGGGTTGTACAGTAGCTGAATATGTGGCAAAGCTCATTACGTTAATATCAGTTCCGAGATGTTTTATGAGGCTGTGATGATTTTGTCTTATGCTTGAAGCTTACTAGTCAGGCATACCGGCCAAGGGACAAGGCAGTGCCATGGCAGGGTGATATAAGACGGCTTATTTTCGCAAGCCATAGATGCTGCATGTCTTTTGTCCCCACTGCCTGACTGTAGCACCATCTGAGCCTCCTTCCCTTACTTCCTCCAGCAACCAAACCATCAGAGCTGGTGGTTGGGGATTTCATAGTTTACCTTCTCAAATATGAGGTCTGGATGCGACATATGCCAGGGCCGATGATTTGAGATAATCAACACTTGATTGGAAAGAAAGAAACATAAATCTCCCAGAGAAATTATATAATATATTTACTATTTATCTACTCAACTTCTAATCCTAGATGTTGGGTGGATATCATGGATGAAAATATCAGTATCGGTATTGGTTGTGGCCATATCATTATCAAATATATCGAGCAATATGTATCGATAGTGGATAGATATATCAGAAAGGAAAAAAATTATGAAAATTATAAACTAACAGGATCCAATATATCGTGATATATTGCCGATAAGGGACACATATCGGGACATTGTCGTGATATTTGCAGCAATGGTGGATATAGGAGCCTTTCCGCTGAAAAGATCAGGATGAGGCTCCTCCATAGAGAGGTAGGGTGTTTCTTAAGGGTTGTTGCCCCTCCCTTCAAGGGTTCATTGTTGCTGTCTGTGATGCTTCTCCTGTTAGCTTCAGCCGGTGATTGCATCCTTAGTATAAACAGCCCTTTCCGGCATCGGATTTGTATACGCCAAATGAAGAAGAAAATTCTGCAACAATCAAAATGTCGAGGCTGTGATGATTTGCGACGTGATTCACGAGCTGGGCTTGCAGGCAGAGGGTGATTGCTGGGTTGTGGCAGGCAAAATCAGATGGCACTTGAGAATTTATTGGACGAGAGATCCAATTTTACAAGTTTGCAACTGTTTGTTTTGCATGCCACTGACAAACTGTATGCCTTTTGCCCTGCCCAAATGTTCCAGCAGATCTGAGCCTCCATGCTCTGCTATATCTAATTTAACAAAAAAAAGAGTTCCAAATTGAAAAGAGAAGAAAATTAAATCAAGTTGAAAAGTTAAGAAATGTTCTTTTTTAAATAGGTTTTTTCTACTTGAATGTTGGATAGGCCGATTTGATGGAAATCCTTATATTTTTGGTGGGTGGAGGTGGGGATAAGGTGAGGGAAATGCTAATTGCTAGCGATTCAAAAAGATTAGTAATAGTAGAAGAGAAATAAGCATACAATAGAACTCCGGATTTACATGAAGAAACCACGACCGGAAAAGAAATGGCAAGCAAAAGCAGAGAGATTTTACTTACATTCAAAAGCAGAGAGAGAGAGAGAATTGATGTGCCCAAAATAACATGGTGGATCTTCAAAATAGATCAATCATATAAAACAAATTCAGGTTGCACTTAGTACTTATATTAGTCTTATTGGGTAAATAATTTGTATCATAGACTGGGGATAAGAATTTAGGGAATATAACACTCAAATGAAGTGAAGTCCAAAGTAATAACTGAGACCCAACAAAGGATTGGAAACTTGGGACACCCCAAGGAAAATCAAAGAAAACTTGGAAACTGATTTATGTTTTAGTTGAAGCTTGATCTATGTAATTTGTGGGATTGAGAATACGGTGTCTTGTTTGGTTGTTTTATCTTTCCTTTTACTTCCAATATGTGGATTTTATTATGATAATTTGAACGGCTCAGATTAAGAGATGAGCCTGATTGAAATATGAGAGGGCTGGAACAGCTGTCGAGAATGAGAACATCGCCACCTCCTGTCTGTTTTGTGCTGTTCAGGTACTCAATGTAATTCTTCTCATCTTTGACTCTCTCATCTCCCTTCAATTCTTCCATTTCTCAACCCCTTCATTCCCAAAGCTTGATTTCATCTCTTTACATTTTTATATGATTTCTTTGTAATTGTAGCCACTTTGTCTGACTCCGAGGCTGCTGGAGGAGCCATGAGATCAGCAAGAGCCAATGTTGATATTTTTTGATATTACAATAAAATTGTAATATATTGTTGTTTTTGTGTCATATCAGTTAATATTTTCTAATTTTTTTTCATTCAATATGTTCGATATGGATACCTATTGTATGATATATTTTTAAATTGATGTAGTTGTTACTGATACTAAATTTTCATTCATGGGATGATGCGGAGAGAATGTCATTATGATATTTGTTGGGATGGGTTTTTTCGTGAGTCTTATGAGCCATTATATATTTTGTATATTTTAATTCATGATGTGGCCACTTGGATTTGTTGAGATGTTTCAAATTTTAGGATTTTTTCAAAATATTTCATATGTTAATTTATATTAGTGAGCTATATATTTTTTTGGATAGATGGTTAGAATTTTATCCGTCTTCAAATTCTATTGAGAAGTCCACTTAAGATGTTTTCAGGAACTTCTGAGTAGGTATTCTATATTTGATTCAAATTTTTTTGGTTGGAAATTTCTTTCTAGTTGCTCAGTAATAATTGCAAGAATGTCTAGACGATATATGAGGTTTTGCTTTTCAGGTGTCTCGGTGCTTTTTATTTTAGTTTGTTTTAGAATTAGACATTAATTTTGTGGTGTAAAAGGTAAATGTAATTTAATTACATTTTTCTTTTTTCCCCCTTTTTTTGTATTTTTGTCTCTTGTTCATTGTGTGTTCAGGTCGGCTGTCTTTCAATCTGAGAGTGAAATTATGGGATGCCCATTTCTTTTTCTTGCCATTGTTGTTCTTTTTTCTGCTTATTTATTTTTGATGAATTTCATCTGTTGCTTGATACTGTTTCTGGGTTGGCTGTCTGTTGATCTGAGAGTGAAGTTAAAAAATGCCCATGTCATTTTATATTTCTGGGTTGGCTGTACGTTGATTGAGAGTGAAATTAAAGAATGCCCATTTGCATTTTTTACCCAATCTTCTATACTAGCTGAAATTTCCAATGAATTGTTCAATACTGTTCCTGCGTTTGTTGTATGTTGATCTGAAAGAGAAACCAAGGCACGCCAATTCATCATTCATTTTCTTCTTGTCTTGTGGATTTTGTGGTTATCTTTTGGTCATTTTACTACAAGAAAAACAGCTTAAAGAAAGGGGAAATCTTGTTTATCGAATATTGTATTGAATTAAAGGTAAGGAAAACAAAAGAAACGAAAAAATAGAAAATTCTCCCCTTTTCTGATTCTGATAAGAAAAAACGAAAGAAAATTATGAGACTGTAGTAGTGTACAAGAAACTGGAAGAAATCTCTCAAGATATTGAATTCCTTTTCTCCATCTCACAAACATAGATGTATCAATAGCCTACCAAAGTTAAATTTTTGTTGCTTCACATTGGATTCTAAAAGGTTGTCGAGACAAGATCTTGATATAGGTTCTCAATAGTGGCATAGCATTCACTGATTCATCTGATTAACGTTCTGCTCTGAACTTGTTTTCCATTGCTAGGTTGCAGAACTTTGCTTTAGAATAGAAATCTTGGTTATGGGAGCGGTTATGTTCTGGCAATCTGATCAGAGGTTGTCTTTCGGTCTATTGGTTTAGTGTATTGGTGGAACAGGGTGAATGCACGGCACATTTTATCCAGCTGATGATTTGTGGTTCATGGTGACAATAAGTCTCTGCATAGCATTTATCTGTAGTAGTGTTATACTATTTGAGGAGCGTATGTGCATGTGTATAAGGCGCATCTTTTGGTGGTTTTATTTTGTTTTTCAACTAATTTAACTTTCAACTACCATTTTAAATTAATTGTGCATGTATTTTTTATACCATGCTTGTCTATAAATAGATATATGGGCCAGTTTTGGCTTAGTGTGAATCAAAATAAAACCATATTTCTAGGTAATTATTTATTTATGAAAATAATTTTTTAAATGTCAGCAATCTTGTTTTTTTGAGAGTTTTAGGTTCCATTTTGTTAATGTAAAATATCGTCAAACAATATTTTATTTTTATTTTCAATTCAATTAACAAGAATATACTTGCATTTCGAATATGCAAATATTATTTTAAAGGAAGTGATGTTATAACACTGATGCGTCTCCAGATCCAGATTATCAAACGAATTAAGGAGTCGCCTTATTCTGGTGTTCGATTGAAAATTGGTCCAGCCTTCGTACTCTGAATCTAGATCTTTCACACCGCAATAAACGAACAAGAAGTGGAATATAAGATTTGCTTTTCGGTATGTTCTCAGAAGTAAGTGGAATACAAGAGTCGCGCTCCGATATATCCTCCGATACTTAAATCAGAAATCTTTCCAATTGGTTGAGAAAGATATGAGGAAAAAATCCATAGATGTGAATGGATGGGGATTATGTGTTTGATAGAGAATTGGGCTCTATTGGGTGCACTGGAACGAGTGAGTGGCTTTTTAGGTATTACACTCGTAAGGGAGAGTGGCTTTGTGAGAGAATTGCACTCGTGTATTAGAGTGGCTTTTCTTATCTGAATCTTCTTGCTTGCTTGATTGTCTCCCTTTTCCTATAAGGGAGAAGGTGTATTTATAGTGTGGTGCCGATTTGGCAGTCTCTTGGGCGTTACACCTTTGCAATTATGAGGAACTTTACTCGTGTAACCACTGCCTGCGTTTAATGTTTCAATAATTATGAGGGGCGCTATTCTTGTAATCGCGGCTTGCATTTATCAATTCGGCTGTCATAGTTTTCGACCGTTCAATAGTCCATTAATTATCCATTAATGTCCATTTATTGTTGGACGGGTTGGGTCACATCTCTTGGGTTAATCGCTACACCTTTTGCTTTTTAGGCTAAGAGGGTTTTCTGATGGGCCTTCTCCACTTGGGCTCTTCTTCCTTAAGCGTACTGGGTTTTGGGCTGGCGTATAAATTGCCGTATCCATCAAACACGATTTAAAAAAATTCCTTAAGATGCTCTTCTAGTCCAGTCGTGATTTTCTGAACCCCTTGTTTTTCTAACATAATGTGCCTGTCTTTTAGAGTGTTGAAGTCCAAGCATGGCAAATAGTTTTTTTTCTTACATTCTAATGTTTTTGTCTTTTCTTTCTTGCAGGGTTGGCTAATCTTTCCATGACAGGTCAGAGTTCATCTTCCAAGCCCACAAAATGTTCAATATTTTTGGACAAGATTTACTTATTTCAACGCATATTCACATTCTCATAATGTGCTGTGACTTTAGCTAAAGTGTTGGGACTCTGGTTTAGTTGTTTTATGTGATTTGAATTTCTGTAGATAGAAATGTTGACAATTTAAAATGGCGTGAAGCAAAATTAAGTATTGTCAAAATTAGACTATGAAGATGCATCATGCATGAGAAAAGTGGCTGAAATCAAAACCTGGGGGACAGATATAACTCTGTTATAGCAACATATTGCAATTTTATGGTGGTATCAGAAATTATCGGTAGTGGAGGGACCTGATACAATATATACTGTCGATATATATTGTCATGCTTTGAATACTTAAACAACTAATGGTCAGAAAGGCATTTTTATGGTGGATTTTGAGTCCCACTCTTTATTTTCTTTCTAATTTTTTGCTTGTGCTCGTCATTCTTGCTTCTTTTTGAATCACCAGATAAAATCGCCTATGTAGATTGCAGGAGCAATGATCCTGATCTCAGAAAGAGAATGGATAAATAGGATGTTGACCTATTGACTGAGAAGTTGAAACTGCAAGACGTGGGTGCTGCAGAGCTTGCTTACCATTTTTGTCCGAAGCAAGAAGGGTTGCTTCTCAGTACCAAGGGGAGGCTGAAATGCAGCTTCACCACCGAAACTCATGAAGCAGCTCGGGAGCTTGGAGAGCATAGCTCATGAAGGAGAACAAACCCACTGCTTTCTGGGAACGACGGGCTTTCAAATTCGGTTGGCATGAACATCAAGACTGGCCAACAAATTGGCTCGCCAAAATCTCATTTTTCGGTTGTGTTAACAAATTGCCTCACGGAAATCCTGTTTTTCGGTTGTCTTTTTTCGGTCTCAATGAGCTCAACTTAATCAGTGTTTTGTGGATCTTTTTCTTGTTCTTTTTGTCCTCCAAATAGGGGAGGAGCTCACAGGACTCTCACAGCATAACTACTAAAGAATGAGCCAGCGGCTCGGTGGCTTAGTTTTGGGTTATTGGGGCATCATGTAAGTTTTTGGTTATGTGTTGGTTCCTTATAGGTTGTATCATCTATATATTAGATAGATGACTTCAATGATTAAGCATAAATTTCACATTGAATAATAATGTTGAGTAACACATGTATAGTTTTTGTCCATTATTGCTATCCTTGTCATATTTTTAGATCTAATCCATTTAACAGGAAAGTATGTTTACAATGATAAAATTGTTATTTTATAATTTAATGGTCATAGGTTTAAATTATAAAAATAATATCATGTAAAATAAAAGATAAGATTATATATAATCATCTAGTGTGGCCTAATCTTTCGTTGCTCTTTGCTTATAGGAAAAGTTATGGTGTACCGAGTTGCCTTTTTATTTATATGCAAGAAAATTTGGAAGTTGTTTATACATCACAAATGAAGTCCTTGAAGCCAAGAAAGTAAGTTATTGATATTATACGTTGCATTTGGTTTGCGCTGAACTCTCACATCAGAGAAGACAGGAGATTATTTGATACGTACATAAGTCCAGGAGGAGAATTCACCCCAAAAGGACGTCTTATGAGGGAAAGAGTTTTCCAAACTTATAAGTTGGAGGTTTTGTCTTCAATTTTTCAATATGGGACATGTATCATTCCTCCTCCTTCAATAGCTGTAGACCTTGGTGATTGCACTCGGCGGCTTTCACTCTACGATGTTTCACTCCATCCCAACGCACCAGTAGCAGATCAGCCTCTCTGCAGGTAGCTCTTTTCGGTAGTCTTTTTTGATTAGAACCCTCTACAAATAATCCTCTCTAAGTTGGGGTTGGTTTCAATAAAAGTACCAATTGATACGTGCACACTAGTGGTTGCACTTCAACCGAGAATAGAAGACAAACGGCGAAGAAAGGAGAGGAGAGAAATCTGGAGAGGCAGGCGGTAGGGGAGTTCGGGCAGAGAAGATTAAAGGGGAAGAAGGGCAAAGAGAAAGGGAAGTGAGGAAATCGAGAGAGTCAGAGAGAGAAGAGAGAGAGGGAGAAAAGACATGAAGGATAATAAGAGTAATGACTTGCTTTCCTCTATTGCCCAGCAGAGATGGTCTAAATACAAAAAAGAGGGCAGGTATTGTATTGCACGTGGCCCAATATTCTAACAAATTAAAAGAGCAAAGTGAACCTATATAGGCACGTATCATTTCCCTCTTCATCAAGGAAACCTTCTTCTCAAGGTTGAAGAGGGAAATTAAGTGAATAGTTGTCACTACGTTGGAAAATGGTAAGTTCCTAGCTGAGGTGTCCTGTGTCTTCTATAGGTAGGTAGAGCCTGATAGCTTTGATGGATTGGAGGGGCTGCTTGAAAGTGAGAAGTGGGCTGACGGTCATGGGCTGGAGCCCGTGGCTGTCTATTTCAACAGGTCCACATGGGCAATGGGCCGGCTTGGTATAGTTGTTGGAAAAAGATGACCCAACAGGCTGCTTCATAACTTTATGAGTTTCATAATAGTCTCAACTTGTTGTCGAGTCCCACTCTCTCTTATTGTCGACTCTTTAAATTTATGTCCAGCCGGAGGATGCAGTGGGATGTCTACAAGTACCTTGTGATCTGAATTTTTTGCACCCAAACTGAATAAATGGGGAACAACAAAGGAATCAAACATGTAAAAATTTGCAATAATCTCACTAGTCATGTCACGCTCTTTACGCTTTTGTTCGTCTTTAAGTTGAGATGAATTCTGCCGCTCCTCCAAAATCTTGCCGGGCTCTCCGATCTTGAAGCTATCAGAGATGCAGGGATCGTTAGAGAGAGTCATCTTCCCTGGCTTTGATATGAGGACCGTGTAACCTTCTGTTGGGACAAATTGGGCTTCATAGGTAACATCCCGTCCAACCACTCTAAGCTCCCAAACCAGGAAACATGGCTCAGCAAATGACAACTCCACAGTGTGTTTGGCATTAAGCTTAATGTTAACCTCGGTGACAGGATTATCAGAGGTGAATTCCAATTCACCATCCCTGCTGTGGCCACTGTACTGAATTGGTACATGCTCAGGGCCTATATACTTGAAGACGGTCTCTGCTGTTTTGGAAGAGCCTGCAAATACAAACTTGCTCTTGCTCCTTGGAGTGAAGACTGAAATGTAAACCCAACTATAAGCCAAATACCACCATGACACATTGATGCACACCTACTTGGCCACAAACTCCGGATAATTATCCTGGAGCAGCTGGAGAAACTTGCTAGTAACCTTATAGAGGTCTCTCTTGCCATACCTAGGAGAGTTCTTGAGGTCAGTGACAAGATCCAGAGAGTAGATTCCCGTGGGGCTAAAATTGAGGCTTCTTACTGTCTTTTCTAAGAATTGAATCAGCCATCAGAGGAACTTCTTCTGCTTCTCGGTATCAGAGAAGGTGTTCTGATAGAGCTCCTTGTTCTGATACTCCCCGAAGACATTGTACACCAGGGGACGCCATGGCTTCCTTTTTTTCCTTTGAAGGCTTTGCAATGGCAATTTCTGTTTCCTCAGGTAGGTGAAGAGCGATTGTAGCGTCTGGTGGTGATGGTAGTTTCTTGGGTAGAGTTTCGGTTGGGATTTGAAGATGCGGTAGTGGAATCGTGATCGAAGATGGGCTGAACACAGTAATGGTGGGATTTACTGACCAATTTTGCTTGATTCGGTTGAGCAATCGACTGATTTCAGTAAGGGAGTGATGGATTTGTGCTGTAGTGAAGGCGGTGGTGGTGATTCGATCAGTCTGTTCCTGGATGATCGTCGTTTGCCGGTGGACAGTCACGACCACGCTGTTCATCTCCTTCGACAGCCTTGCAACGACAGCTTCGAGCTCCTGCAGTGCTTTTTTTTCGGTCATCATCGCCTTTGTCGTTGTCTCAATAAAAGTACCGTTGATGCATGCACAAGTTCAAGAGGAAAACCCACCCCAAAATGACGCTTATGAGGGAGAGGGCTCTCCAAACTTATAAGTTAGAGGTTTTGCTTCCAACTTTTCAATATGAAACACACATCATTATCCATTAGTAAAGAAAATACAAAAAAACTATGTTACAGGGTAATAAATAGAAAATGGAATCAACCCCTTTTGGTCCATGCTCAAGCGTTACTATTTTTCTCTCAAATTGGTCAAATTTTGGTGAAAAATAAGATTGCTATTACTGTATTTTTTCAGTTTATTAAGTCTAGTAACATGTGTAAGAGTAGAAAGTGAGGTTTAAACTTGTATTAAACACAAATAAGCAAGGATCAAATTTCTTTATTTTGCATTCTCAAAAGCCAAATAGGGCAAAGTCATATAGTTCTCCCTTCTCTATTCTTTCCCTGTCAATATTTTGAACCAAGTTGACAATTAAGCCTTCTTTAATGGATGACAAAATTCAATTTTTCATCTGAAATGCTATTTTGAATTTTTTTTTTCATGCATTTTACTATATTTAATGTTTTTTTGGGAACAGAAATATGGCATTGAGTTTGATAGTGTAACTGTTCCAAACTGAAAAAACCAGGACAGCTTATAATAATTCAATGGTTTGATTAGCTCTGATATATAAACCTAAATATTAATGTGCTATTTGATTACAAATAACCCCCGAGCTACACCAACCTAGTCCATATGAAACCCCACTTCACAATTATATGAATATAGAAATATTTTTATGATATCCTTCACTACTTTGATGACTTGACAACCATTAATTTATATAGAAAAATAAGTCATTATGTCATCAAGAATGTTTAAAAATGGTTAAAAGATTGTTAAAAGATATCCCCCTAATACCAATAATATCAATATATTAACAAGATCAAATTTAACAAATGTCAAATCTC
>JAODPA010093987.1:12080-22885 GCA_025585075.1 Nepenthes mirabilis | reverse complement strand
AAATAGTCCTATTTATTTATAAGTTTTTTTATAGGTAAAAATGTTAAATGGGCTGTGTTATGTCCGAAAAAAATCAAAATTTGCCTGCTTCTTTTACATAAAATCAAAGGAAAAAAAATATTTTTGTAAGTTATTTTTTAAAAATAAATTTTCTGCTATTGGGAAGTTATTCAAAAGTTTAATGCAAGCTGTCTTCAAAAATATAACTGAAGAACGCGTGAGCCCGAGAAAGGAGGAACTGCGAAAGCGCCATAGGCTTTCTCCAAAATTTCCTCTTTTCTTGGCAATGTCAACAGTATATTACTTATATTCCTTCTTTCTTCCTCGTGCTCTCTCTCTCTCTCGGGGGCAAATGGCAACATAGCGCCAGCTTCCACCTGAGTTCGGTCGTCGCATTCTTGGAAAATCGTCAAATCTAAACAGCGTTCACTTGGGTCCCTCTCTCTCTCTCTCTCTCAACGACGTTATTCTTCTGCTTCTCTCCTTCATCTGAAGCCATTGGTGCCAGCCCCCTACGTTTTTTTTTGTTCCAGGTTTACTTTCCATTAATAACCTTCTATTTGATTCGTTGCCTGCGCTACTGTAAAATTGAAGAAATCAATGAATTTGATGTTAAAGTTCTCCGAATCAAAGCGTTGTAGAGCATGATCTGCGAAATACATGGGTTTTTGTCTACGTATTCAAACACCCCATATTTCTTTCTGGTTTCTCGTTTCGAGGAAACCCTGTATTTTTTTGCCCTGTCACAGCTTCCATTTTCTTATTATTTTTACTTATTTGTCTGTCTAAGTTATCTCATATTTGCCGTTGCAGCGATTTGATGCGGCGGCTATTCTATGTCTAATTTTTTTGCAATGTAGATTTTAATTTGATGGAATCGAAATTGAATTATGGAGCTTAATTCATCCTTAACCTTTATCTTTATCTTTTTTCTTTTTTCCTCTCTTTTGATAAATGCTTAGTTGTAGGATATTGCTTGCAGCTTCTACTCTTTGGGTATGTAAACAATTTTTGTTCATGGTATATTATGATGTTTTCCGCATGATATATTGCATGTACTGGAAGTTTTGACTCATCCGGCACTTTAAAAAAATTTAAAAAAATTCTCATTGAGGAGGCGTAGCTCTTCTAGGGTTTTGCATTGATAAGTAATTGGGTTGTGCTAATTCTAATTGACCCAGAGGCAATTTCTTGATTTTACTTAATCCATCCCCCCAAAGTTTACTCATTGACCAAGAAAGAAAGGGAAAAAGGAGAAAGCTGCTCTGTACTGCTGTGTATCAATCGTCTTCATCCTGCCATTAAATCCTTTTGCAGGTGTCTGATCCATGCTCAATTTTGCAATTGGTGTCCAGTCTTGTAAAGTTTATGTTTGGGGATTTGAGAACTTCCAAGAAGTGAAACAACATGGGGAATAATTGGCTGCTTTTTATGGATCTTGATGGTCAATCCCCGTATTACTTGCCCACGGATCCACTCATTTCTCGTGGCTTTGGTAGTCAGCTTTTCTCCCAATTTAGTAATTTTGTTGACAATTCTCTTTATCAATCTAGAAACATTGTTATCCCTGGTAGTCTTGCTCTGCGTGAAGCTTTTAACTGTGTCTCAAAGTTTGCTGGAGCTTTAATTTTTTGGTTTTCTGGTCCATCCAATTCCAATGTAAGAAGCAAATTATCAGACATTCATGGTTCAGGCCCAGGAAAGTATAGATCTTTCAGGCAAGTCAAGAATGTTAAATCTAGTAAGCATAATCTTACTGGATTTAGAATCAGTTCAAGGTCCAGGAGCAAATCTGTTGGTCCATTGGTTGATGGAAAGATTTCCAGCTTCTCAATTAGATATCCCTTTAGAAAATCTGAGAAGCTTCCTGCATTATCGATAGCTGCAGCTGTTGTACCACCATTCAGTAGCCTGTAAGTTCTTATTTACCAGCTTACTACTTAATCATTCTACTTTGCAAGATACCATCATTAGAGAGCGGCCCAGTGTATATGGCTATTTCTTCAATTTGAACCCATAAGCTTTGTGTCATCATGGAGCAACTTTACTATTGTGTCAAAGCTTACCTTCACAAGATACCATCATTCTATTATGACACTGAAATACAGTTATTAAGTTTGCTGGTTCATATTTGTAATTATAACAGTTTTCTTATTTGCTGCAACTTTTCTTTCACTATTAAATGTTGTCAGGAATCCAAGCATAATAGCTATTCCTGTGGAGAATGCTGATGTACAAATGCAGGGATCTCTAGATCAAAGGCCTTGTGAAGTTGAGCATCAAGGATTTGCTGGTCTTTCTATTCCTGATTTGAACCGGGCAATACATGCAGTTGAGCCTAGAACTGGCATTGAGTTTCCAACTATTCTCAACAGCATTTTAGCTGAGGAGAATAAATCTAGTTTTTCATCCGAGGTATATATCTTGGCAGATTTAATTTTATCTGAGGTGTATATCTTATCATCATTAACTTTGTTGTTCATAGTGTTAGTGATGCTGTCTGTTAGCTGCCATTGAAAAAGTGCATCGGCTTCAGTTTGCATCAGTGATTATAATATGGATGTATCTCTTAGGATGATCTAGTGTGATATTGTATGCCATGATGATTTGGTTAACACTCCTGTCTTTCTTTTCCCCACATCACTCTCTGTTCTTCCACAAATAATAAAAAACAGGACAAGGAAGATACCTTCCTATTTCTAAAATTAAAAATTTTGGAAGATGCTTCTGCATGAGCGCAAAGCATTTTGTTTCCCTAATATTGTTTAAGCTGAATTGTATGAGAAGAATTCTTACAACTCAACTGCTTGGGAGATAAGAATTTGTTGTGTCATTCTCTATGTGGGTTTATACTTTTTCCTTCTTGTTGGTTCAGAAAATGAGCCCGTTGCGCTTGTCTTATAGGTCCTTGTCGGAACTGGATCAAAGACTCTGAGAATTATCAAAATTAAATCCTTGAGGGTCTATGCATTTGGCTTTTGTAAGTATTCTTAACTTTAATACTTCTTATTTGTGCTGGTCTCTGGCCATGTATGATTATACTCTAATCAAATTATTTCTTCTTATTTTTTGTGGACTCCATGATGTATGAATTTATTCTAATAAACTTCTTCATAGATGTTCATCCTTACTCTGTCTGTGAGAAATTGGGTCCAAAATACGTTTCTGTTCCAGTCGCTGAGCTGAAAAAATGCCATGATTTTTATGAGGATCTTCTCAGGTATGTTACTAATAATTTGTCTAAAGCATCATTCTTGCATAAGGAAGCTTTTGTGCTATCTCACATCTTTGCCCGTGAATTCTTTGTCTCCCCTCCCCCCCCCCTCTCAAAAGAAAAACATAGATATAAACCAGCAGATAGCAACAAAGTGGGGATGAGCATGCATATGTATGAATCCTAGCACTCATTTATAATGCTTGACAAGTTGAGAAATTGAATGATAGCTTTTCTTGTGAATGTCATTGCTAATTTTTCTTCAACACTTGACTGGTTTTCCACCAGTGTGCCAATTTAAGAGAGAAAAAAGTACATTAGCTTGTTCGTACTTCTGGGTGTGGAAGGAAAAAAAATCTCAACAGAGCAGCCTTACGCTGTTGCTACTCTTCACCTCTTTGTAAAAACCTTAATCTTAATGGAGCTATTCTGTCATTTTGATTTCCAGTCAACCTTGATCTTTTGGTTATTAATTTATAGTGTCACTGAAGGATTTTCTTGTCTGCATTTATAACTGAAATCTTTGTTAAATGCTGCTCTGTACAACCAAAGCCAAGGTTTTTTTTTGTTTGTCTATAACTAGCCTTCATTTTGAATGGTTTAAATGTCTGTGGATGTGCTTTGCTTCGGAGTTTTCTGGCAGTTCCTCCTCTTGAGGAGGATTTCTCAATCTTTTCAGGTGATTATCACTGTATTTTCTTTGTTTATTAAATCTAAAGGCCTCTGTTTGGATATGAGAATATGTGGCTCAAGGCCAGTGGGTTTTATAATCTCATTCAGCGGTGCTGGGGAGAAGATACTGTAGCTGGTGTTGTCAGTTATGTGCTTTCTGAATAGTTAAAAAGTAAAATATCTATTTGAAGCTATGGAACAAGTATGAATTTTATATTTTTCTAGCATGAGAAGCTGGTGTCTCATGAACATGAGGGTCGAAATTTTTATGCTGTTGATGATTTGGACCACTCCCTGCTTGATGGTGTGTCTTTTGAATGATGAAATGTTGATGCTCTTGAAGCAATAGATGCAGATATGGCCCCTGGTCTGGATGGTTTCACCAACATTTTTTTACACAAATATGGTTGATATGCTAAGAGTTTTCTCTGTTAATTGCTACTTCATGATGTTGATTTCTATGAATGCTGCTGTGGAAACCATAAAAGATCTGAGGTCGTTCTGTTTATTGGGTGTGTTTCTTAGATGGCTTGCTAAGGTTTCAGCGGGAAGATTGAGATCACTTACTGGAAAGATTGTTTCTGGTCGCAGCATTTATTTGTAAAGGAAAGACAATCTTTGTGCAACCTTAATTCTAACAAGCGTGTTGATGCTTGGATTTGATCATGTTCTCGGTATTGTTTGTAAGTTAGATATTGCAAAGCCATCTGAATGCAATGATTTGTTAATGATTATAGGATCTTTGATAAGTGGATGAGCTCGGATTTATTGGCACATGTCCACCCTGAAAATCTCCATAAGACGATCATCACATTTTTTTGAACTTCATCTAGAGTGTCAAGGCTAGGCAATCAGTTGTCTCCATTTTTGTTCATCAAATCTTGACTAAGTCTATTAAAAAACTGTTTTGGGTGGTGTTTTTGGAGGGCTTTTTAATGTTGGCAGAATTAACTTAGGGGATTGTGGTGTCTCAGCTAATGTTTGCTGACGAGATCCTTTGCTGCTGAGCTGAATGTTTTCTATCTGTGCTGTATCTAATTGCCTTTGAAGATTGTTTTGGCATGAAGCTTAATATAGCAGATCTGGGATATTTCTGGTTGGTGCTGTCCCAGATGTTGATTGACTTTCTTCTAGGTTTGGTTGCAAATTGGTTGTTCCTTTCCACCTGCATCCTTGGTTGTCATTTCAAGCAAATTCAAAGATCTGTTGGTGTGGGATTGAGCCATTAAAAAATGTGAATGTAGATTGTCATTGTCAAAATGGCAGTGTTTGTTGAAAGGCAGTGAACGGACACTGGTTAAAAGTACATTATCGAGTTCACTCGCTTATTTTATTTCGTTGCTTCCATTACCTCTTGCAATTGGTCAACTAAGTGAAAAGCTTGTCAAGCTTATTTTGTGGGGTGTAGTGAACACTTCTTTAAATTTTATCTTGCAGAATTAAATATTTTGAAGTTACCAATAGGTGGTAATGATTTTGTTTTGTTTAATAGATTGCTTTTGGGACAGTGGTTGCTGAGGTCCATAATGGGAAAAAATGCTATTTGAAGGAGAGTGGGTGAAACTATTTATGGAAGTGATGATTTTGGATGGTTCGAATAAGAGGCATTAAAGCATCAGTTTGTGAAATTTCATTATGAAGGGTTGATGATGATTCAGTCAATCCATTGAGTTCATAGTTGGGTGTGTTGATTCAGTCCCTTTTAACTGGTTGGATGGGAGGATGCTGAAGAATGACTTCGTCGATGTCTTCAGATTAGCAATAGAGCAAAATGCAGTGGGTGGCTGATTATCTGGATTTACTGAATGGGAAACCTTTTTGGTTGCCCTCTTTTAATTATTTGGTGTCTGAATGACCGTCTCATTTGATCTACAGCAGTTGCTGGTGAAATTGTTATGAAGCTTCCGATGATGACTGGTGTGGCAACTGAACAAGAATGGGTGTTATGCATCACTTCTTATTTACAGTGCTTTCCTTGGTTTTCTTAGTGATAGTTTTCCTCAGAAGGCGATTTGGAAGGTGGGTAAACCTCCTGAAGTGTCTTCCTTCTCTTGGGATGCTGCGGGGAGAGAAATTTGACCATGGATTATCTCAGAGATAGTAAAAATTCAGAAACTGTTTTGAATTATGCAGAAATAGCTTGAAATCAGTTAGTTGTTTCCTATTTGACGTATCTAGCATTGCTTGGAATATGCCTGGAATTTAATTGGGGTGGATTAGGTGCATGCCAATGCAGTCAAATATGAGTTGCAGTCTGGCAACGATTTTCCTGTGAAGGAAAATGTCAGAGCTGTTTGCCTATTTCTTTAGCCATTTTGTGTTTTTTCATTTTTACTTTTTTTGTGCCTAGTGAGATTTCGGCCTTTTTGGGGGCACACTAAGTTTCTTGGTTAAGATTTCAGGGTGTGGACTTTCTTATTGTGCTGATTTTCTTGAAGAGTTGTATTGGGCAAGCTTACTGCATATTTCTCCTTGCTGCCTTCTCAACATGTTCTTTTACTATTAGTAGTATTTTATCTTTTGCTGATAAAGAAAAAATGTTGGTTTGAATTTGTTTGTCTTGTTTAGTTTTCTACCTTGACTAATATTTTATATCAATGCCTTCCGTACACTCTTGCTATACCTTTGATTTCTTTTGCAAGAAGAGGTTTACCTTTTCCACAAGCCAAGGATGATTGAGTTTGGCAATGATTGTAGATCCAAAAACCATGAAAACATTTTTCGTAAGACTGAAAAAGGAAAGATATTAAAGTGGGACCAACCTCTGCTCCATATAACCTATCCTTAGCAAAATATTATGGATTTATTCCTTATTTTCTGTCTTTACTAGTTGCTGTTATTATTTCTGAGTCGTCGTTGATGATGGTGATGCAGGGAGGATATTGGTATGACTATTAGGCTTGTGGTTAATTGCAACGGGATGAAAATTAACACTGTTAAAGAGTAAGTTATTTATTATTTACTGTTCAATTATTGGAAGGCTAGTTGAATGTCCAATATAAGGGTTTTCGTTTGACTGTTTTTATTCATTGTTTATATGTTCCTTTTTGTCTGAAAAGAAAAACATTACTGCATTGTACTTTTCATTGGGATTAGATTGCACCTTGTGCTTCTTTGCTAGTTGTTTTTTTTTTTTATGTTGGAAAAAACCGGAGATTGTTGTTGTTATTGAATTTGAAGTGAATTAGTTTTATCTTGAGGGCCATTCGCTACAGCAGGTCTAGAAGTGCTACTTTCAAATGGGAAAATCGAAGTCTATTGCCTACTTAGCAATCACGGAATAAAATATTGGTTGATATATCAGCTGATATATTTTGGTAATGGAATCCCCCCGATACCATTATGTCTAGATATTGTGGTAAAATCATGATATGTTGCCGTATTGGTAATGCATCAAGTTATATCGGCTAATATTCAAAATATTGGCTGATATTTGCCTGTCAGCCTACCATTTGTAAAAAATATTTTGCTTCCATTATATCCATATTATCTAATATGACATTGACCGATACCAATAGCGATATTGATATTTTCATCCATGTCAGTTATATAGAGGAGTAAAGTGGGTGCTGAAGGTGGTTGTTGGCCTCAATGGTCGGCAATTGGTGAGTATGGCTGGTGCTGGCTGTGGAAAGGTGAAATGTGGGGGAGATTGTGGTTGCTTGGTGAATTGGTTATGCAGTGGATATTGTGTAATATTGAGCAGTGAGCAGTGGAGGCAGTGATGGCAACACGAGCCTAACCTTGGCTGTTGGCAACCGATGGATTTTGGAAAAAATCAAGGTCTTGTCCAGAATATGTTGAACTTGGTTTTCCCAATGCGGAGATATTGAGATTCTGTTGTTTGAGTTGAAAGACAGCTTCCCAGGGAAGCAAGAGTCTTGGATGGGACGATTGAGGTCCTGGACAACCGGGGTATAAGAGAAGACCAAGGACTAGATGATTGAGGTATCAAGAGAAGATTAAGCTCTCAGATGACCGAGATACCAAGTAAGGCCAAGCTCCTAGATAAGTCCAAAGTGTCGGCATACTGAAGGCCACAGAATACTGAGGTCCCAATAAAGAAATGATTTCCTGGTGTCTCGAGTAGAGCTTGGCTGGATGACTGAGGCATTGATCAGTTGACATTACCGTACTGTAAATCTATAAGACGAGCAATAATGATCCTTTATTGTATTGAAGCCTCTACGAATTAAGAGCAATAAATAAAGATAATGATGTTCTGAATTAAATGCAATGAAGTATCATCTTTCCAAACTAAGGCAATGATGACAAGCATTTCGATTATAACTAGTAATTTCAAAGTACATGATCTCCTCTATAAATGGTGTCTTTTGAAAATTACAGGGTATGCAATACTAAATCCAACGCCCTCTAAGACGAACTTAATTGTGAAGGCAAAAAGGCTAGAGAGCTTTCTAGACGTGACATTATAGTTACTATGTGGAAAAATTCTCCCACAAACCTTCTCCATCAACCCTAACCAACAACTAAGTTCTCCCATAAGTCCACACAATTGACTTTAGCATACGACTAGTCGTTGCTAATCCATGAGGGACCTTTAAACCAATCTGTAGCTCTATCCTTCCCTCTTCCATACATCCAACGCTGCAACTTTTCTTCACAATAGACTTGTTTACTCTTCTGTTATTTTGCTTCCTAATATAGTTGGTGTAATATGCTAACTTGAGCATCGAAGGGACCCATAGGAAAAATCTGGGACATTTGACCTCTTGTTCTGATTTTGAGTGCAGGATTTAGACTCCATATTCCAAAGCTTGCTCCATCTTGGGCTAATAGTTTTCTGGATGGAATCTTTATTCTAGGTGCACATCACCAACTAATAGGGTACCTCCCCCAAATAAGAACAGTGCCTTTGTTCAGAAGTTCAATTGATATTTCATACTGAAAACAACGGTAATTATGTTATGAATTCGAACCAAGCAGGTCAATTAAATAATTAAATATATTTTAATTATTATACTTATAATTTTCAAACCCGGGTATGACAACCAAATATACAGACTTAATACAATTAAATCCACACAGGACCTTATCAGATCATATAAATGTGACCTGCTCTACAAATAGTCGTAAGGGGATAATCGGATAAAGACAACTCATCCACGTAAGAAATCGACCCAACAAATTCTCAATATACAAAACCATGGCCTACACTCGGCCAATTCCAACATCTCTGAACAAACCAAGCAAAATCTATTCATAACCTGGTACATGGTCAATGATATTAAAGTCTAAAAATATGACACTCACTAGAGGTGTACGGTGCTGCGTCGAAACTCTTCTTGCTATTGCAACTAAGCCGAGCCTCTACTTTGGAGGGATAAAACAGAAGATATGAACTTAACGCTCAGTAAGTATCATAGATAAACAAACGAGTCTAAAGAATTAGAAGGAGGGTCAAATAGATGAGTCCAAATCGCGATAAAATAAATCCAATAAAAATCGCAGATCTAAAATTCAATGTAATCTCGTATTTAAATTAAATATTCAAATCCAAAATAAATATTCTAATTAGAAAATAGTCATCATCGGGACATATATATATATGTATATAAAAACAATGGTGATCCGGACCGATTCCAATAAGTCAATGTCCAATCCAATTCCAAGTTCAAGGCCTGATCAGCTCGTGATTTGGGGTAGAATTTAATAGCTAAATGATCTAATAGCGTGTGTAGAAGCCGAAGCAGTATCACGATAAATATTCCAAAGGTCCGGATCAAAACATATCGTTAAAATTATTTGTACGAGACATGCCCAGGTCTAATTATGGGCGAAAATCGGCGAATCTCAAATCTAAGTCCAATATAAATCTATGCAGCAATACAAAATCATGCACCAAATTTGAATTTTGTTTTTTTAAAAACTAGTTTGAGGAAGGGTTACACATAATTCTGGTAACTTTAGGCCAAATCATCATCTAAATTAGGCCAGTATATATGGTCATCTATGTATTCTGTACCTATGGGTAAGGTTGCTCACTATATTTTATCGCTCGCGGGTTTGGGTGCAATCTTTAAACTTGTCAGATATATTAGGGCGTTCAAATATATTATAAGGTCAAATCAAATCATCCAAATAGGAAGGGTTACTACTCTAAGCTTTTTCTGCCGGTGGAAAAGAATTTTCAAATAAATCTCTCCATCGAGAGCTGATCAAAATATCCAATATCTAAATCCAAATATAATGATTACAGCCTGGCACATGTATGTGACTGCACGACCTATACAAAGTTTCATACTAATTTTCATACAAATATACTGATATCAAAATATACAATATCTAATAAAATTTTCAGGCTTCCAGAAAAATAATAAACCCCCCAAAATCATTAAACCAGTCCAGAAACATCCAAATTAGCCAATGAACTATACATGCATGTCCAGATTAAATGGATTGTGTATGTAAAAATATATGCATATCAATAAAAATTTCAAACAGTATCCAAAGTATTTCAAATGTTAAATCAGATCAAAGAGGGGGTTTATAGATATTTGTCTTGATTTTATATTTCACAGATATGAAGAAAGGATGCTTCGAGGTACCGAATCGCATGTTCTCTCCCTCATTGCCACGCTGCTGTTTCTCACTTGCATTCTCTCTCTCTCTCTTCACAACTTCTACCGCACGCTGCTGCTCACCCATGGCCGTCACCGGTCACCGAGGTGTCATCACTGGCCGTCGCCGACCACCGTTGCATCACCTCCGCACACCGCCGCCGCTGACGCTGTCGAAACCCACCATCGGCCTCCTCGGTGACCTATCTTCACAAAGCACCGCCACCGACCAACTTCCAACCGCTGACGACCACCTGCACAGTGCCATTCTCGTCGCACGTCGCTGTTGCTAACCACCGCTCCCCCTTCTTCTTCCTTGCGTAGCACAAAATGGCGCC
>JAODPA010093987.1:0-11980 GCA_025585075.1 Nepenthes mirabilis | reverse complement strand
ATTTATATTTATATTTTCTATTTTACTTTTATTTTCAAATTCCAATCGATATTCGGACAACAGCACTGGCGCACCCTGGGGCGCCACTCCGAAATTTCGATCATTCCTTAAAATTCTATAATATTGTAATTTATTTCACTACGTTCAAAATACCAAAAATCACAATAAATATTAAAATAATCCAAATGGGGATCCGAGATATTATAGTATTAGTCGGTAGTACTGCTGTCCTCTTTTATATTGGCAGCTGGAATCTTGTTTTACATGACAGTTTGTTGCGCATTGTGATGTCTCCCTTAAGGGTTTGGGCTGTGTGTTGATTCATCATGGGAAGTTGATCACCTGTGTGTCTAGACAATTGATGACCTATGAGCAGAAATACCTACCCATGACATGGAGTTGCAAGCCATTGTGTTTGCACCGAAAATGTGGAGGTATTACTTGTATGAAGATGAGTTTGCAATATGTTTTGACCATAAGAGTTTAAAATACTTATTCTTGTCGAAGGAGTTGAATATAAGGTAGAGGCACTGGATGAACCTACTTAAGTGTCATGGCCAAATTCTATATCAGTGTGGGAAGGCTAATGTTGTTGTTGACACTTTTAGTCAGAATTTGGCCGGATTAGTTGCCCACTTAATGATTAGAGAGTGAAGGTGCTTGAGGAGGTTGAGGGGTGCTAGATTTAGTGGCACCCAAGGAGTTCTTAGGTGAGTGTCTCATCTTTTTTGAGTTCAGTGGGTAGAGAGGGTTCAAGTAGCTCTGAGGGAGAATCCTGTGTTGATGGGGATTATTTATGAGTTGCCTAGTAAGAACCATGTGGAGTATGGTTTATGGAGTGATTACATTCTCACATATAAAGCAAGATTTATGCCCCTAGGGTTATGGAGCTAAGAGAGGAGATCTTGTAGAAGGCACATCTCTCAAGTATGTTATCCACCTAAGCAATATGAAGATGTAAATGATTTATTGAGGAAGTTTCGGTGGAGCGGCATGAAGTGGGATGTTGCTGAGTTTGTATCTTGGTGTTTGATATGCCATTAAGTTAAAGCAAAGCACTAGAGACATGTAGAGAAGCTACAACCCATGCTGATTCCAAGACAGAAGTGGAAGCACATATTGATAAACTTCATTGTTGGATTGCGGAAGACACCTCGAGGTAATGATGCCATATGGGTGATAGTGGATCAATTGATAAAGTCGGCTCACTTTCTTGCAATGAAGGTAACATTCTCTAAATTAGCTGGCCAAATAATGCGTTGATGAGATTGTGAAGTTGCATGGAGTACTTGCCACCATTGTATTATATCGACATCCGAGATTTGTTTTGCAGTTATAGAGGTACATACTCCGAGAGTTAAGAGACAAGGTTAAAGTGCAATTCAACTTTTCAACCCCAGATAATTGGATAAATGGAGCAGACGATTCAGATCCTTGAGAACATGCTTAAGATTTTATTGATGGTGATGGGTGGAAATTGGATTCGTACCTATAATTGGCAAAGTTAGCATACAATAGCTTTTAAGCTAGTCTTGTGAGGGCACCATTCGATGAATTATATGGGACAATGTGTTAGTCATTGGTGAGTTGGAAGAAGTTAGAGACGGACAGGTTATTGGACCCGAGCTTATAAAGGAAGTTATTGAGAAAATCAGATTGATTTGAGATAGATTACGGGTAGCCTAGAGCTGGTAGAAAACTTATTCTGATAGGAGACTGCAATACTTGAGCTTTGCATCAGTGAGTAGTACTTCTCAATGTTTGGCCTACCAAGGGTGTGATGAGATTTGAGAGGAGAGGAAAGTTAAGCTCTCCTTTTATTGGACCATTTGAGATTCTAAAACAGATTGGCAAGGTGACCTACAAATTGGCTCTATCTCCATTTTTAAGTTTGCATGACGTGTTCTACTTCTCTATGTAAATGATGCATCACACTTTATCGAGCTTGAGTCATTGCAGATTCTGCATGGCATCTTTTATCGAGGAGCTTGTGAGTATTGTGGATTGATGAGATCTAGTAATTCACTCTATGATTGTGACTTTGGTGAAAGTTCTTTAGAAGCATCGTGATAAAGTAGAAACAATGTGGGAAGCTGAAGATGACATGAAGGAGAAATATCCACATTTGTTTGAGGATTGACGTAAAATTTCATGGTTGAAATTTTTTTTAACAGGGTGGATTGTGGCATCTCAATTTTTTGTTTTCCTATTTATTGGCCTATTTTGTGCTTAATTTTATAGTGATATTTATGTGGACCATTTTTGGTTAATTTGCTTTATGGACTTGATTAAATCATTGTGAATTTAAACTTATATTGTGAATTATAGTACTTTGGGCTCATTGGATTGAATCTTTTGTTGGGATCATTTTGGGCGGGCCAGAATTGTTAGGGCATTAAGACTCAATTGTGGCTCATTATTATTATAGAATTGTAATTTTGGTCAACTGATTGAGGACCAAAATTGGAAAGAATTGGTGGAATATTTTTTAGTAATGTAGAAGGAATAATTGTTTTTAAGTAATCTTTGTGATATGGAGAGTTTTAGTGGCAAAATTTTGAAGCAAAAGTAATCTTGGTGATATGGAGAGTTTTAGAGGCAAAATTTTGAAGCAAATGAAGTGAAAAGTTGGTTTATAGTTTGATTTCGTGCACCTTTAAAGCCATCGGTTTTGCAGATAATTAAAATAAAATATGGATAAAATATTGATGAGAACTTAATATGGAAGGATAACAAGCTTGGCTTGCCAAACCCTAGGGATTTTTGGAGGCCGTTAGGGTTTGCTGTGTTCGTATTTAATGGTGATTATGCCGTGAGAGAAGAGAAAAAAAATCAAAGAAGAAAATCCGCTAAAATGAAAGAGTGAAAGAGAAGCGAAGGAAGAAGAGAAAATATAAGTGATTCATGCACATTTCATGTTAAATCTCAAATTCTGTTTGTATTTTATTGATGAATTAATTATACATGTTAGAGTGATAAAAATAAATATGTCAGATTCTGGCATAGTTTTGTGATTGTTAGTTGCGGCATTTAAGGTGACATTTGAATGACATTTGACCACCTATCTTCAGGAATGCAATGTTAGAGCAATGCTTGAATGATGTTTGAATGCCACATAGTGTTTGTGCATATTGGTACATTGCATGTGAAAATTGGTATGTAGAGTACAATATTATACATGTAATATGAATTTAGATAACCTTATTCAATGATATTACAGATTGGCATGTGATTTAATCACTCGGTATGGATTCTTTTCTATGGCATGGGAGACAATGTTTGAAAGCTGCTCAAACACCAATCTAGGATAGTGAAAGTCGACATGTAACATATGGATCTTAGAATGTTAAAATGCTGAGTATACCGATAGTATGATATCATAAAGTCTTAGTTGATAAAAACATGGACTTGCATGTGGTTTAATTTAGTTAGTAAGTCTCTATTAGTGGCATTGGAGGCAAAGTTAGAATACCATTTGAACTCCAAAAGTGATGTACAAGGTGACATTCGAATGCTATGCTGACAACTTGATAACGTGAGCTGAAACTTTTGTTTCGAGACTTAGAGGCTTTGATTCTAGGGTTATGATAGGTTTAGAGGATGTTGGTGAGTCTTACTGAAAGGTAACCATGTGGAGGTACTTAAGTACTTATGTACTGATTTCCTCTACCATTCTTGGTTTGTTGATTCATTGGTTGTCCCCTTTGATTCATTGTTGAGTATATCTTGTTCTTGTTATGTGGATAGCTAAAGAAGAGCATACGAAAATTCTAAGGTGTTGGGGTGAATGGGCATCTAAGGAATCTTAAAATAGTTTATACTCATCTGATATCAATTTTATATCCTATGGATTGCGGTCATTTTGATATTGTGGAGGGTTTCTTATAGCATTGTGATCGTCGTATTGTGATATCGTTGGATGTTAGGTGTGGGACATTGGGTCGGCATTGGTTGGTCATGTGTGCTATGGATCCTTCAGGAGGATTAGGAAGGGTGGTTGCATGTCAAGCATGTTGGGTAACCTTGTGTGACTTAGCCAGCTGATGGGGGAACAAATACGTTGGTATTTGGTTTATAGTGGCATAATAAAATCTGTAGAGATTCATTGATATCTTGTATATGATTAGACCTCAAGTTGATTTGGATTTCTGGGAAATCCGAGGATGACCATTGATATTTTGTTACACATTGAAATGACGTATATATTGGGATTATGAGTAATTTAGTTGCCGATAGTCATTTTGTTGATATCTTATTTTTAGCATTTGATATTGTTGATATTGTACATTGATTTATTGATATCTTGTTGATATTGAGCTTGAGATTTTCAGGATATGTTGGCGATTTTTGATATCATTCATTGACTTTTGATTTTGGTGACTTTGGTCATGGATTATTTATTGGGTATTCGACTTTTTGTATTTTCTTTTCAGAGTAGAGTAGGTAGTTATGAAGGCCTATCTTGGAGTGGCTATGACTGATGAGGCTTTTGGAGAGGGAGACTTGACAGATTACTAGCTGCTATTGATTTATTTTTAGCTGTTGGGCTATTAAGATACATTTTGACGTATTATAGTCATTGAGTTTTAGATGTTATGGTTTTGGAGTTGTGTTTTCCTCACTATTATGATGTATTTGGATTTTAGACCTTATTGATTGCATTGATTACTAGTGATGATAGTTGGGTGATGCTTGGTTTTTATGTTTTTCTGCATACACAATCGGGCGGTTTGTTGGACCGGCCTTGAGTCGCTATATTGGTGGTATTAGAGCATATGTTTTTGGGGATCTTAGGTGTTTGGTATAGCCCAGGTCTGGTCGGGTCAGGAGCCTTGAGTCTGGGTCGTTACAAAAACATATAGAAACTCTCACATGGGTCACTTGTTTGAGAAGAGACGGTAGGGATTCTTTAGAAATACCACTATGGGGACTGTAGGGTGTATTTGTAGCCATGAGATAAATCAAAATTAAAAAAAAAATAATAAAGTGATCAATTTGTCACACAATAAATCTGGTAACAGTGAGCCAAACAATAAGAGAAATTTGAAATTGATTAGCACAAAGATAAATTCGTGACACTGAACTGAATCGGCTCCTTTCTCACCATGAAGAGAAATCCATAAGAATGCAGAAGGATTCAGCTCCTTTTTCACGAGGGCAAGCCATGGACGTCAACAAGAAGTTGTGGGAACACTAGATAGCCTATGGAAAATGATGAGATTTCACTAGATATTGCAAGCAAACATGAAGTCAAACGTCAACAAGAAGAGTAATCCAAGCAAACACAAGGAAATCTGATAAATTGTAGAGTTTAACCCAATGATTAGGGTTCCTGTGAAAGTAATATACTTTGTGGATTTGGGACATGCATGCTAGAGGATCGAGAAATTTAATTCGGGCTTTGATCCTTAGAGGCAACATGGACCAGTTCAGCGAAACCAAATTTAGCTGGCGGCTACGGTGGCTGGAATTAGTAGGCAACTGTGCTTTTGATACCATGTAATAATATTAAAAGATGAAGAGAAGAGAAACCCACACAATTAAAGTCAGTCTGTTCACAATTATATATAGTCATGTATATGCAGTGTAAAGTATTAAACTATCCTTACAAAGGAATGTCTCACAGCATGTCCTAAAGTATAATCCCCCTTTTATACTAACAAATAGCGGCTATGCCGTCAAATATGCTTTAGTGTATTTTTTTGGTAGCTGCACAAATATTTCCTTTACAGAATGTTTGGTTCATCGGAATAACTAAATTCCATTACCACTCTATTCTCCGTGGAATATAGCTATTATTTGTTTGGTTAAATATTTTAGGTTGGAATAGATAATCATGCAGCAAATGTTAAGCTGATAGAAGTGAGAGTAACTAATATTAGAGGGAGATATGGAACTACTTATTTCCATCTCAGTAGGAATTGCCGTAAGCACCGTCACAGGTGGTAGAATTCCACCACCACTGCCTGCCACCTACTGTTGATGGGAGCTAATTACCATTGCCAACCACCAATTCCCAAAAGCTGGTCTGCAAGTTGCCACAGTCGGTCAGCTGGTCTTATCCATTGGCCACAGTCCACAGAAAAGCTGGCTGGTGTGTCGCACCTCCACTTTTGGATATCATTAGGCAGGTCCACATCACCAGTCAGTAGTAGCTGGAGGCTAGTGGGTAGGTCATCGTTGCTAAAGGTTGTTAGCTTGTCACTGTTGCCGGAAGTCGATTGACTGGGGATCATTGTGGCCATTGAAGGCCTATCAGCCGGTGAGTACATCCTGCCACTGAAGGTCAAGTAATCAATCCTCCCTGTGGGCTACTGTAAGCATAGGCTGGAGACTAGCCACTGCCTTCAACTTTTGTGACCAACCTAAAATAACATGAGAATAAAGATGAAAAAGCAATTCTCCTCGCAACTCAAATTATGCAATAACTATTCCTACCATATTTCCACTCACAGGTGAGAATTATTTCTTTCTTTTCTATTCCTTTCCTTAACCAAATGGATGGTTAATAGTGTAAGCGTCTGGTTCAATCCTAATTACCCTGTCTGGTTCACAATGCAGCTCCTGTTGCCACATAACATCATGCTTGATGATGAAACACCCAAGCCATGTGTGGCAGCCTGATGATTGTATTGATTTTGCAGATTTTGCTGGGAAGGCTCTAGTATTTCAATGCTGGCATGGGTGGTTTCTCAGCTCTTCCTTGTAGTCTCTCTCTAACACTCCCCAGGTTTATCATTTTGATGATGGGTTAGATCGGGATTGGGGTTGCCGAGGATTTAACCATGGCCATTTGTTTCTCCGTTCTTCATTTCACTCTCTCTCTAACTTGAACGCTTTGATTCTCCACCTTGGGATGAAATTTGCCTAACTTCCAATTCAAAAATCTACTGCTTAGTTATGCTAACATGGTTGGTTAGTTGTTGCCCTCTGCCACTCGCATACTAGCAAACTAGTCTTGTGAGTCTGGAAGCATAAATTCCATAGCTTATCTTATGTTCTATGGTTTATCTGAATTGTTAATTCCAGCTGAGATGCTAATCATACCATTAATTTATTAACTAAGGAAGTGTCAACTTTTCTTATATTGCATTTCAATGTTTCTGGCAGTGCTTTCGAGAAGTCCCTCCGAGCTCGATTGGTAAAGGTGACCATCTTTTTTCAGGTGTCTTTGGGTGATGTTGCACTGGCTTTTCACTAACTCAAATCTTTCTCTGTTTTTGGTCCCTTATATGCAACAGATGAATCCAGACACTGATTACAACTGCCTCAGAACCTTTGGATCTTGTTTCACTCAAGATATTCCATTGCGTACTGTAAGAAGTCATTGCCTCTGGTAGTTTCATTATTCCTTTATTAGATCTACAGAAGTTGACAAATGACATCTAATGTCTTTGGTATTCGTCAGGGTACAACAATTGATTTCAGACGAACTGCTGATGGACAATTAACTACCGAAAGTGAGTATTTACTATGATATGTCCTTTTCAGCCTTTATTGGCACTTCTATCACCCATTGGAAATTCTCTTGAGCTGATCATTAATTTTTGTGGGACTTGATGAATAAATTGTACTTGCATGACTAATTTACAGTTGGCGGTAACTTGATGGGAGCTGTCCATAGCAAGGATTTATGTAGTAAGTACTTTAACAAGATCTTCTGTTTGACTGATTTTATCTGTCACTAGCCTGCTCATCTCCATGTATTGGCTCCATCTCTGTTCTAGGGGCAGTACAAGAGAAAAAAATAAGTTTTAACATGGGGAGGTTGGTTCTGTAACAATGCGTTCGTCATGCAGGAGCATTTTTTGACATGTACATCGGAGATGCTCCTATCTCAGAGCAAACGAAAGAGGAGATAGGGAGAAATATTGCCAGTATTATAAGAAGATGCTGATTCATTTCTCAACCCCATTGTTCCTTGCTAATGTGGCAGTTCGGATCTCTTAGGGCAATACTATCTGAATGATAGTGGTGTTTCCCTGCCCTGTCCAACGCAAATGCTTTATTGCTCTTGCCTGCTACAGATGACTTCGGAATCTTGAAATGAGAAGATGACCCAAAATTTATTTGATTGATATTCATATAAAGCAAACGATATTTGTTCTAGAAACGTGCTTGTGTGCAATTCTTGTAATTTTCAGAGGTTATACATTGCCGATGCCCCTCCCACATTGAAAAAGGATTGTTGCTGCACAGCCATATTTTTAGAAGGCTGCCGTAGTGCCATCACCAATAATATTATGTGAAAGAACCCAACTATTTTAGTCTGCATAATCTGATTCCCCATGAGCTCCTGGCCTCCTACTGTTGCTGCAGTTTTGTTGTAATTGTCTTCATACATAATGCATATTGAAATATGGAATATATTTAAGATCTCTATGGCATGTCTAGTTTCATTGAGGTTTTCTGTTAATAAAAATTTCTTAGAGCTATGTGCTGAAGCAATGAACTTCACCACTGGAATCAGTAATCTGGGTTACTCTGAGAGAGACTTGGTTGGGAAAAATGTGAAAGCAGACGAGGAACAGAAGAATAGAAGGGGGATGAGGAAGATTAGACAGGAGATGAGAGAAGGAAGAAATCAGATTCTATCACCACCCGTAATCTTACAAGGTTGATCACGTCTATACTTGTTAGCAATATAATGTAGCAGTAAACAGAATTCAAGAAATCAGTTACATGCATACTCTTATGGATTGAACAGTTGGTAGACTCTCTTTCAGGTCACCAATTGCGTTGCCTGTTTTGGAAACAATTAGATCCTAATGATGTGAACGATGAGGAGATGACTTCATGATGGATTGAGGGATATTTTACTGCAAGGTTATGTTGGAGTCACTTATTAGAGGCCGATGAATAAAGTATTTGAGTAATATTTTGGCCGTAACATAGAAGTTCATTTGGATGACATGGTTGTGAAAATTATATATGCTATACAGTGAATGCACTCCAAATCTAATGAACTAAATTAAACTCATCTAAATGTTTGTCTGGGGTCACTTAAAGGAAGTTTATGGGTTTCATATTCTTGCAGCCGGGCATTGAATTTAACCTAGAGTTTATTAGAGCCATCATGGATATGGAGCCAGCAAAGTCAATCAAGGACATGAAAAAGCTTACCGGACAAATAGTAACGTTGTCTCGAATTATGACCAAGCCAGTCGAGAAATGTTTTTTGTTCTTTAAGGCACTTAGAGGGGTCAAACTATATTTGTTCAGATAAACAAATGAGTCCCAACAAGTTTACTGATAGCTAAAAGATCATCATGCAAATCCGTCCTTGTCCTGCCCTAGGGAGGGTCTGGGGTGTGCACTTGCACATGACCCTATCAGAAACAGTCTAATGCGCTATTTTAGTTATAGAAGATTTAGAGATCCAGAGAGGCTGGTATATTGTATTAGCAAGATCTTAGTAGATCCTGAGGTATGGTATATTTTGACAATAAGATCACTATGATGGTGCTTGCTGCAAGAAAATTTTGTCCTTACATTAGGCTCATATGATGATTGTTCTAACTAACTAGCTTTTGAAAAAAGTCCTTTAGAAGCCAGTAATATTTATACGATATCAAATGGTCAATTGAACTAAGAGAGTTTGAGATAAAGTTTTGAGCATGGTCTTTAGTTAAAGGTCAAGCTCTCCAGTACTTTATCCTTGAAATCATCATCTCGGACTCAATAGAGTTGAAAACAAAAGGAGAATATTAATTTTCCTATAACTTAAAAAGTTTTTCAATGGACTCTCTACATTGATAGAGCATCTTGACATATAGGCAACGAAGCAAAAGTGATTCTCACCTCCTCAAAGGGTTAAATTACTCATTTACGATCAAGTTTTCAACAACCAATAATGTGATCAAGTACAAAACTCTCATCATCAGCTTGGAGTTAGCTATGGAGTGCTTGCTTAAGAATTTTACTATCTATCGCTATTTCAAATTGGTAGTCAACTAATTGCTTACTAACTTCAGAGACATCCACCTAGATTTGGTGAAGTAATTAAGCAAAGTTTAGATGCTTCTCTTAGCTCTCAAAGAATATAAAATCATCCACTTCTTATGTGAGGAGAATTGGAAGGTAGATTGCCTTTCCAAGATGGCTACTTTAAATAGTCTTGAATAATGAAGTCGAGGCATGAGCAAGATTCTTACCAGGCTTAGTATTGAATAGCAAGGTGAATTCCTTCACATCTCAAACGAGGTAACTTGAATGAGTCTATACTTGCAATATTTATAGTATGGAAAGCTTTCAAACAATCTACTAGAAGTCAATAGGATGGTAAAGATATTTGGTTCATGTAGAATTATAGAAAGATCATTATACCACGGTAGCTATTCAATTCTCTATATTGTGGTGTTTAACTCTAATAAAGGTCAACTACACAGTTAGAGAAGTACGTCTTGACATCACATGGTGCATATAGGAAGGAAGAACATAGCCTTCGAGGGTATTTTTTACTACTATAAAGCACGATGCTATGAAATTTATAAAGGAACGTGACATTTGTAAGATCAATAGAAATATCCTAAGGTAACTCCTTATAAAGATGAGACTCTTCGGTCATTGGCTTTTTGTATAGTGGAGGCTAGACATATTAGACCATTAATCATAGCATTTGAGTAGTATAAGTTTATGATCGTCAACATTGATTATTTCAACAAGAGGTAAAAGCTTCACATTTGGCCATAGAGCAAAATGCCATGGAGTTTCCATTGTAGAATATAATCTACAATTTTGGATGCCTAAGGTTATCATCACCAATAAGTGTACTTGTTTCTCCAGAAGTGGTTCACAGGATATCAGTACAGTCTCAGGATCTAAATGGTCTATCCTTCAGTGTCATATTCCTAGGTAAACAAGCAATAGAAGTGACAACTATACTTTTACCAACAGGCTGAAGACCAAGCTAGAAAAAGTTAGAGGCGCCTAGGAAGAGGATTTTTCTATAGTGCCTGTTGCCATAATGCACAACACCAATGGAAACCACTAAGGAAATTCCATATAGTTGATGCTTTGGCATAAAGGCAGTGATTTTTGTTAAAGTTGGACTACTAAGTCCCCTAGTGACCACCTTCAATATATCTGCCACGTGATAAATATACATGAACATAGTCATACATAGGATATATATATGCCATACCATCAGTGACTACAATATCGTACTATAAAGATACGATATTGGTTTTGTTAAGAAAAAATGTCTGCTAAAAAACCAAAAATCATTTTCTTTTAACTGGCGGAAGCATACATTATTTCCATAAGCCGCAGAAGCAATTCTAAGGTCACCAAAACATTCTATCTTAAAATTATAGTTTACAACATTTCTATATACATTCCCCAACTTTATTTAAACTAAGTACAATAATTTACATATCACGAAAACATCACAAAACATAAACAAAACTAAAACTTTCATTCTTACTTCTACTCATTGAGCATTAACTCTTGCAATTCATTAGAATGGTAGTAAAACAGTAAGAGAATAAGCCAAATACCCAACAAGGTATAATATATACAAGGATATGCACAATTATATTAAAATTATGTCATTATAAGGAATAGGAGTCGGAATAAGTGTACAAACATGAAATGTGATCGAAAAACATTTATCTAATGCATTTAACTACCTTTATTTTATTCTTTTACTAATTTGCATTTAGAATTTACTTATATTGAAGGATCATGGCTAGTAGACCTTACTAACTAATGGAGTAGACAAATCGAAGAAAGAATTGTGTTAGTCAATACAATTTAAGGCCTAACCTTGTTTAACATCCCAAGGTGGGTGGATTGTAATAGTTCACGCAATCTAAGGCCTACCTCATTTTATACCCTGAGGTAGGTGGTATTATCTATAATCTCGATAGGCAGGGCTGAAATTCATCTCGCAGCATTTGGCAATTCTTTGATTTTCTTGTTTTTTTTATAAGTAATTAAAATTGAATTAAAATACAAGAAAATATAAAAAATTATATTC
>JAODPA010093976.1:0-22895 GCA_025585075.1 Nepenthes mirabilis | reverse complement strand
TAATTTAGAAGTATGTTCTCAAATTTTATATGGTTATCTTATAAATTTTGGCAAAATTTTATTAGATGAGTTTAGAATTTTAGCTGACATCTTTCCTTATGACGAAACTGACATTATATTACTATTGAACGGATGTCAGAGCCATTGATAATGTGGTATTATTTTTTGATCCTGTGTATTATGATTTGTTGTGATATACAAAAAATTATGATATATAAAAATAAGGTAAGCACATGTTCCCTTTAAGTAATATTGTTAAGCAAAAAGGGTAATACATATGAATAAAATTAATAACAGATATAAGAACGTGGGACATAACACTTATAGCCTACTAACCATTGTAGTGAATGATATCAGGGATATCATTAGCAATCGGTATCAGAGATAGTATGAACATGCTATGGGTACAACCTCTGGAAGAACTGTAGGGGTAGTGAGGATACCATGGATATCGTGTAACCTTGTGGTACTTACCGAGCCATTGGGGCATAAATATACGACCTTTGGTTCATTAAGGTAGAATAAGGTCCATGAAGATTATTATTATCTCACACAGTAAAGATTATTATTATCTCGTATATTTATGACCTTGTATTGAGCTGATAATCGGATTTGGTAGAATCCATATTGTATTCTTGATATTCAGTTATTTATATGGCTTTTGGATCATAGACATGACATGTTATTAAATCTCAGATAACGAATTGTATACCAGATGTTATTATTGATTTTATATATCTGATATTATAATCTGAGTTGTTTCTTTGTATTCCTATGTTGCTTATATTTACTTATTTGATATTCAACTCACTCTTGTATTTTCTTTGGCTTCAGAGTAGACATGGGATGTCCCACGTTCTCTTTTACACTTAATGAGAAGTCATATTACATTTAAGTCCATAAAATATATAACCATTATACACAGGATTCATATATCAAGTGGCTACAACCTCGTATGAATAGAATACGGTATCGGATTCTTTAGAGATGCTACTAGATATCAAAATCATTACCATAAAATCTAGTGGAAGGATAAACAACGACCATAATAACAAATTGTAGAAGCATAACAATTGAGTAATACCTAAAGACATATTCATTTCATTACAAGTTCAATTACATAATTTCATACATCTACTACAATTTGATCAAAATACATTAATACAGAAGCCTAAAACCACTCTTGTCTTTACTGCTTCTCATTGAATACCAACTCTTACTCACCATATGAAATGTTAGGAAAATAACAAGATAGTAAGCCCAATACTCAGTAAAGTACATATAAGTTAAGACATACACATTTATACTCAAAATAAATTTATAAGTCAAAGGAATATGAATCGTTTAAAAATATGCCTGAATTTTGTTTTTTTTAACTTTTTCTTTTCTGAATCTTAATTATTATCTGTCCTTTTATCATTTGTCTTTAGAAATTAGGGCTAGTAGGCTTTACCAGTTAACAGAACGGTCAATCAAAAAAATTATTGTGTATATTTTCACATAATTTAATGACAGACCCTCTTATTTAGCACCCAGAAGTATGCAGTATACTTTTAACCTAATATATGGGGCCGTAACTTATACCGTCAAAAGTTTCCCCATTGCAAGGGGCAATCTTTGAGTTTTTATTGTAATATTTTAAGGTATACCAAAAAATATCACTCGTTAAAAATGATTCATTAGTCTAGTTTCTTACTCCATTTTCAAAAACTTTATTTGGAAGCTTTTACTTTATTCTTAATATTTTTTCTTAATTTTCTCCATTTTAGGAGAAAATAATTATCATTCTTGAAACTTGCAAGCTTTCATATAAATTTTTCATATTATCAAAACATATACCAAAATATATAATCATAAAATACAATATTTATTAATAAACCATAAATTATAATAGAAATTAATGCATTGTCCATTTTAGTAGTTTTAACCTTAAACTTTTACATATGTTAAAAATTTAAATTTAATATGTGATATATTCAGCTGATTCGGTTGCCAGTTTGATAGTTGGTTTGGGGCTAGTTTGATTAGTTCTTCTAGTACAATTTCTTGACGATTCGATTACTGGTTCATGATTGATTTTAAAGGCTAGTTCAAAGATTTGTCCATACCAATTTTTTCCACTAAATTTTATTATTAACGGGTCGATTTAATGAACTGGTTCAAGGGTTCAAGGGATTTTCATGAGTTGGAAATTTTAGCATACACTAGGCCGGTTCGGTTGCTCAGTTAAGGCCCAGTTCAGAGGCCAATTCAAGCTAAATTCTACAAGTTGATCAAGTTACTTAGATTAATATGGCTGGCAGTTTAGCCGATTTAGAGCCTGGATCAAGGCTGGTTTTATAGTTGTCATTTCAGCAACAGCATGAATGTTGTCCAGCGGGTTCGGTTATTGTTTAGAGGCTCGATTTAGTGGCTAGTTCAAGGTATTTTTGGAAACTAATTTACAGGTGAATAGTTTAGTCTTAGTACATGATGACTTAGTCAGCTCGGTTGCTGGTTTAATCCGTTTAAGGTTGATTTAATCCGTTTAAGGCCGGTTCAGTCCATTTTTCTGAAGTTGCAAAACTCAGCATCAACAGGGATGCTGAAGTTGGTTTTGGTGCTGTTTAGGGGCCGGGTTCAGTAACTAATTTAAATAGTTTGGGGTAGCTAGTTCAATGGTGGATAGGGTAGCCTCAGTACATTATACTTTGTCTAGACTGATTGCTAGTTGAGCCGATTTAAGGTCCAGTTCAGTTACTTTTCCCTAAATTGTCAATTTCAACATTAGCATGAGCCCGTTCTGTTTTATTAATTTTATGGTCGATTCGAGGCCAGTTCTTAACCCGTTTTGTAAGGACCTTATCCCAAATCCATAATTAATACCCAAACCTGTCCACATAGGATAAATTCTAAGTCTCTAACCAATAAATATATAAATACTCATAGCATACCCACAACAAAAAAAAATACAATTATAATGTTATAAAGATCCTCATACCAAAAATAAATCTAAAAAAAGTACATAATCTCAAAATTTTCAACAAAATAAAATAAAATATCAAAATATATCTCTAGAGCATAAATTTAGGACTATCTCCAGCTGGGTCTCAATCTCTCTCGTCACAACTCTTTATCTAACTTTAGAGTCATCATCGTCTAACCTGCTACTCTAGAAGAAAGAAAATTATTAAGAGTGAGCCAAATTCCTAACAAATTGTAATGTCCCAATTCCCAAACATAATAATTAAGGTTTGTTACATCCCGGGTCCCCGGTTGTCATACGTATTAGGGAGCCTTCCAATCTTTCGTTGCAGGTTGATCTGGATCAGGCTCAGTGTCCATCACTAATGACCAAGAACCTACACAATACGAACCACAAATAAGAGGTCAGAGGATAACGGGGGGCTATCTTCCGTTGACACTCCGACGCTCAAGTCAAATATTTTTTACAATAAATGGAGGAATGCACATTTAAAGGTAAACGGGGTGAGAATGCAAAGATGCAGCGATGAGGGGAGTGTGAGAGGGATGTATTTGGAGGCTTGAGCTCCGTAAATACATCCCACAGAGGGGTGGCTTACCTTTACGCCTGTAGAGGGTGGCTTAGAGGTGCGCCCGTGGAAGGCGGCTTATAGGTGCACCCGGCAAAGGGTGGCTTACAGAAGCGCCCGACAGAGGAGCGGCTTATAGGTGCGCCCGTGGAGGGCGGCTTGGAGGTACGCCCAGTAGAGGGGTGGCTTATAGGTGTGCCCACGGAGGTTAGCTTGTAGTGCGCCCAGTAGAGGAGCGGCTTATAGGTGCACCCGGTAAATGGGCAGCTTAGAGTGTGCCCTGTAGAGGAGTGGCTTATAGGTGGGCCCAACATAGGTGCGGCTTATAGGCGTGCTCATGAAGGGCGACTTATAGGTGCGCCCGGTAGAAGGGCGGCTTATTGGTGCGCCCAACAAAGGGGCGGCTTACAGGTGTGCCCGTGGAGGGCGGCTTAGAGTGCTCCTGGCAGAGGGTTGGCTTATAGGTGCACCCGACAGAGGGGCAGCTTACAGGTGTGCCCGTGAGGGCAACTTGGAGGTGCACCTGGCAAAGGGGCAGATTATAGGTGCGCCCACGGAGGGTGGTTTAGAGTGCGCCCGGCAGAAGAGCGACTTATCGGTGTGCCCGACAGATGAGCGGCTTAGAGTGCACTTGACAGAGGGGTGGCTTACAGGTGCGCCTGTGGAGAGCGGCTTATAGGTGCGCCCAACAGAGGGGAGTGCGCCCGGTAGAAGAGCAGCTTATAGGTGCTCCTGGCAGAGGGGCGACTTAGAGTGCGCTCGGCAGAGGGGCGGCTTAAAGGAGAGGACTAAGTTATACTAGTGAGTAAATGTTTTAGTTACCTGAGTAGAGGATTAACTCTTGGACAGCAATCTCCTGACTCCAAGGATGGAGAGATCGTGACTCCAAGATGAAGAGCTAAGGGCCTCCTGGCTGCGGAGGGCTGAGGGCCTCTGGACAACAGAGGGTTGATGGCCTCTAGACGGGAGGAGGGCTAAGGGCCTCCTGGTGGCGGAGGGCCGATGGCCTCCATGCCTCCTGGAAGGAGGAGAGCTCTGTTCCTCCTGGATGGAGGACTGAGGGCCTCCGTGCCTCCTAGAAGGAGGAGGGTTGAGGTCCTCCTAACGGCGGAGAGCTAAGGGCCTCCTAATTGACAAAAGGCTGATGGCCTCTGAACGGGAGGAGGACTAAGGGCCTCTTGGCGGCAGAGATCCGACGGCCTCCATACGAGAGGACTAAAAGCCTCAAGAACTAGAGGTGGCTGAGGGGCCCCGGATGGGCAGAGAGACGAGGGGCCTGCTGGATGAGAGGAGAGTCGATGGTCTCCTGGCCACTAGTTTGCTCTCATTAGAGATCGGCTGGCAACGGCTATGCTATTCTCCGAGCCATATGGAGCCTTATGGAGCTTCTTCGAGCTTCTCCAACTTGTCTTCCAATACTTGAGAATGCTTGTTTTTATAATGGGATTTTCTAATGCACTATTCTTCCAAAAGCAATGTGGGACTTTTACTTTAAAAGAATTATATTGAATTGTGAGCCTGCTACGGGGCCTGGCCCATGGTTATTGAACCCATCACTAGCCCCCTATCCTGGTGGACCAAATTTTTGGCCTTCGGCATGTTTACGATCGGACGAGACTTGTCATATTGTCCCCTTGACCTGGATTCATTGACCAAAAAGTTTAAATCTGGAGAGTGGAGGGAACCAGATTGATCGTTGACTAGCTTGGTAAACCGAATCACTTGATCCGGAGAACGGAACAGAGCCGAAAATATGGTTGTTCGATTTTGTTGACCGGTGAAGTGCTAGAATCCGGAGAGCAATTTAGAGCTGAAAAGCTTCATTGACCGACGAAGTGCTCGATTTCGGAGAGCAGTTCAAAATCGAAAAGCATTGTTGACCGGCGAAGTGCTCGAATCTGGAGAGCAGTTTAGAGCCAAAAATCTTTGTTGACTGGATCCATTGACTGGCAAGGTGCTTGAATTTGGAGAGCAGTTTAGAGTCAAAAATTTTGTTGACCGGATCCGTTGACCGGTAAAGTGCTCAAATCGGAGAAAGTTCGAAGCGAAAATCTTTACTACCGAAAAAGTTGGCCGGCGTAGTGCTCAAATCCGGAGAGCAATTCTAAGCCAAAAATCTTTGTTGATCGAAAAAGTTGACCAGCAAAGTGCTCAAATCCGGAGAGTAGCTCTGAGCCGAAAATCCTTGTTGATCGAAAAAGTTGACCGGCGAAGTGCTCGAATCCAAAGAGCAGTTTAGAGCCGAAAGTCCTTGTTGACCGAATCCATCACAAGCCTTTCGAGTCTTAGGTAAGACCTAGGAGCGCGCAGAGGGAAGATCTCAGGCTCGAGATTAGATCTCCTCAGTGTAAGGATGCGCTTCGAGAGGTCGGGAGGTGACTTTCCTTAAGATAGCTGATCATTCGAGTTGTAGCAATAGGATGCACCTTGTGCTCCTTGGAAGGCTCTTGCCATTGACGAGTTAACCAATGGGACTAGGGGTGAGGACCCCTAGAAAGCTCAGTTAGTGAAATTGGGGATCCTTTGACTCTCGGATTGAGCAAATGGGTCGAAATCGTGACCACGGCCAAGCTTGGGATCCGAATCTCTGTGATTTCCTCTTTGAGGATGCCTCTTTGCTTTCTAGTGGAGTGTCCGAGCTGCTGGTGTTAATTTGCACTGAATCCTGATCATTCCTATGAAGGGAAGTTGTGGCCCTAAGGAGATGCGGTTGTCATCTAAGCCTTCTGGCCTTGGATGTACATGTCTTGTTGGTTGCGCTCGCCCCTGCCAAAAAAAAAGCGCTCATGCGCTCGCCCCTGCCAAGAGAAGGTCATGGTGTTGAGAAGATGAGGTTGCCAGCTAAGCGTGGAAGCTATCGTTATCGGGCTTTTGCTAGCCTAGGTCGTCACCTACATGTACCGTCAAAGCTCGATCCTTTTTGAGGACGTCGTAGCTTTCATGCGTCTGGTCCTAGTTCACTGACCATCGTTGACTGATGGAGCTCTCTCCTTCGAGAGAAGGTCACCGCACGCATACTGAAAAGCCCCCTAAGGTTTTGAGTTTGACCACACATGGGCCGTTCGTGATGAGATCGAGGTTTAATTTGACCGCTCATTGGCCGCCTAGATGACCGGGGTTTAATTACAACCACTCATGAGCCACCAGGATGACCAGGGTTTAGTTACGAATGGGTGAAAACCTGCCTGACTTAGGGGCAGTCTAGGTCGGATAATTTTATGCAGTGTTATGTAATCACTCATATGAGCAAATAATATTTCTATCCTATTAACAAAAATATGATTCAAGCAAACAATATGGAATATGAAAGACTTACCTGGATACGGTGTGGAATCGTCGTCAATGCGTGAGTGGTGCTTTTGTAATTGGCTCACCGTATCAAGTGACGGCTAGCATGCACCACTTCGGAGGGTCGTCAGGGAACTTTGGTAGGTGCCTCGGCCTATGGCCCCTATGCTCCGTAGGATTCGGTCCTGTGCCATGAATTGGTTGGGTAGCATGCTATTGCCGCGCTAGGTAGCCTGTTGGCCAGTGGTTTGGGTCCCGTTGTTGGCTGATACTGCCTCAAGTAACCCGGACAAGTGCAGCGCTGGGCTGGATGATATTTTCTGTGGTGCAATGAGTGGTGAGTCGAGCACGTCGAGCCCCCATTGCAAGTTTTGCCATAACTTTTATAGGGTCTGCTGTCGTGCAATAGGTGGTAGTGGGATCGGCCTATTGACTAGAGCAATGCTGCATGGTGAAGGTCAAGTCGGAGAAGATCTGGCAGCGAAGAGCTCTGGCAGGCCCGAGAAGATAGAACGAAGAGGAGCTCCGGCAGGCCGGAGAAGATCCGGCAGTGAGGAGCTATGGCAGGTTAGAGAAGATCTGGCAACGAGGAGCTCCGGCAAGGTAGAGAGATATGGTGGCGAGAGCTCCGATAGACCAGAGATGATCTGGCAATGAGAGCTCCGATAGGCCAGAGAAGATCTGGCAACGAAGGTGACCTCCTGGAGAGCCAAAATGCTCGTCAATCTGATTGGAATGCCGGAATGCTCTTCAGTTTGACTAGAATATCGGAGAGCTCCTCAGTCCGAAAAACTACTACAGGCCGGCCGAATGAGAGATGGAGTGCCGGAGAGCTTTTGCATTCTGTAGGGCTCCAAGACGCTCTATTTAGTTGAAGAGCAAAGGATGGAAGCGAAGCCTAAGTTTTGAGGGAAGCTTTGCTGCCCAGTCTGGCACCTTTGGCCTGGCTCCTTGAAACCGGATCGATCACTTCTCCAAGAGTGGGCCCTATTGCTCAATACTCTCAAATACCGAGGTCGTCGGGCTGATGAGATAGGTACTAGGGGCCGCCTGGGTCCTGAGGTTGTCGGGCCGATTGATCCTCTAAGGATGTGACTTTTTCAGATCGCTTGAAAGCCAAATAAAGAAGCCCCCTAGTGTTACATCGTTTGATGGATGCAGTCAGTCAAGTATAGGGTGCTCTATTGAGCATTGGGCACTCGTACATTTGGTGTTAATCACCTATCGGCATGGCTACCTAATTAGAGGTCGTCACCATGGGAGGTGATATCTTCAACCGACGTGCTTGCTCAAGCACAGCTATTGACCGTGTTTGTTTTACGTAAGAGATTGAGTATTGAGGAGAGACGCTAGACTTTTTGTCAAGTTTTCCACAGACGATGCCAGTGTTACGTCCCAAGTTTCCAGTTGTTGTACGGATTAGGGAGCCTTCCAATCTTTCGTTGCGGGTCGATTTGAATCGGGTTTGGTCTCCGTCACTGATAACCAAGAAACTGCACAACACGAACCACAAACAAGAAGTCAGAGGACAGCAAGGAGCTATCCCCCCTTGACACTCCGATACTCAAATCAGAAATTTTCCACAATAAACGGAGGAATGCATGTTTAAAGGTAGACATGGTGAGAATGCAAATATGCAGTGATGAGGAGAGTGTGAGAGGGATATATTTTAAGGCTTGAGCTCTGTGAATGCGCCCAGTAGATGCGCGGCTTACCTGTACGCCCGCAGAGGGAGGCTTAGAGCTACTCCCAGGGAGGGCGGCTTGGAGGTGCGCCCACGGAGGGTGGCTTGGAGGTGCGCCCGGTCAGAGGGGCGCCATATAGGTGCACCCAGCAAAGGCGCGGCTTATAGGTGCCCCCGTGGAGGGAGGCTTATAGGTGCACCCACGGAGGGTGACTTGGAGGTGCGCCTGGCAGAGGAGCGGCATATAGGTGCGCCCGACAGAGGGACGGCTTATAGGTGTGCCCACGAAGGGCAGCTTGGAGTGTGCCCGGTAGAGGAGCGGCTTATAGGTACGCCCGGCAGAGGGGCGGCTTAGAGTGCGCCCAGCAGAGGAGCGGTTTATACACCTGCCCGACAGAGAGGCAGCTTATAGGTGCACCCAATAGTGGGGCGGCTTATAGGTGCACCTGACAGACGGGCGGCTTATAGGTGCACCCGTGGAGGGGGCTTGGAGGTGTGCCCGGCAAAGGGGCGGCTTATAGGTGCGCCCACGGAGGGCGGCTTGGAGTGTGCCCGGCAGAGGGGCAGCTTAGAGTGTGTCCGGCAGAGGGGCGACTTAGAGTGCGCCCGGCATGGGAAGCGGCTTATAGGTGCGCCCAATAGAAGGGCAGCTTATAGGTGCGCCTGGCAGAGGGATCGCTTAGAGGAGAAAGATTAAGTTGTACTAGTGAATAAACATTCTAGTTACTTGAGTAGTGGATTAACTCTTGGAAAGCAAGCTCTTTACTCTGGGATGGAGGGATCGTGACTCCAAGATGAAGGGCTGAGGGCCTCTTGCCTGCAGAGGGCTGAGGGCCTCCGGACGGCGGAGGGTTGATGGCCTCTAAACAAGAGGAGGGCTGAGGGCCTCCTAGTGGCAGAGGGCCGATGGCCTCCGTGCCTCCTGGAAGGAGGAGAGCTCCACGCCTCCTAGATGGAGGATTGAGGGTCTCCATGCCTCCTGGAAGGAGGAGGGTTGAGGTCCTCCTAGCGGCGGAGGACTGAGGGCCTCCTAACTGATAGAAGGCTAATGGCCTCTGGACGGGAGGAGGACTGAGGGCCTCCTGGTGGCAGAGGTCCGATAGCCTCCAAACGAGAGGACTAAAAGCCTCAAGAATTGGAGGTGGCCGAGGGGCCCTGGATGGGCAGAGAGCCAAGGGGCCTCCTGGATGATAGGAGAGTCGGTGGTCTCCTGGCCGCCAGTTTGCTCTCATTGGAGATCGACTAGCAACGGCTATGCCATTCTCCGAGCCATATGGAGCCTTATGGAGCTTCTTCGAGCTTCTCCAACTTGTCTTCCAGTGCTTGAGGATACTTGTTTTTATAGTGGGATTTATAGATGCACTATTCTTCTAAAAGCAATGTGGGACTTTTACTTTGAAAGAATTATATTAAATTATGGGCTTGCTGTAGGGCCTGGCCCATTGGCCCATAGTTATTGGACCCATCAAGGTTATATAATTAGATTTTGACTTAATTTATGAGGAGTTATCTTAATGGCCAAAAAATTATCCAAGGACAAGAATAGTTTACTGGCAAGAAAGGAGGAAGAATCCAGTCAACATGTATTGATCGGATGATATGATATAATATTCAGCTGAGAGAGAGACTAAAAAATATTAAAGGCAAAAAAAAGAGACCGGTCAACACATTGACCTGTTAATTGTACAATTCACCCGGTTTGCTTATAGATGGAAAAGGACTGAAATGCGTCCTTAAGGCAAACTGCCCGATTGCCAAAATACCTAGTCAACATGTTGACAGGCCGTTATGCATATAACTGGCTAATCAGGATTTTTCCCGGGTATGTTTGTAAATGGAAAAGACTGGTATGCATCTTTTGCTAAAATATCTGATCAACGTGTTGACCGGATAAGGTGGCAAAAAGAACGGTTTGCACCAATAACCGAAATGGGTACTTTGGGGTGGAATGATGTATTTTGCCGATATGAGTACAAAAATGTCGGAATGAAGCAAATTAATGAAATGAATAAAAATGCCCGGTATGCTTAAGATAAAAATGCCTAGAATGATGTTAATTTCCGATATGAATTGCAACGAAAGAAATAAGCGGTTTGCATGAGTTTTGTCGGAATGACAAATTACCGGTTTGCACGAATTTTGCCGGTATGGCAAAAATTGCTAGTTTGCATGAATTTTACCGATATGGGAAATTTACTGGAAAGAGTAAAATTTTCGGTTTGCATCTTAAGGAAAATCACCAGTTTCAAATGCCGGTGTGCTTTTTGAGGAGAAATGTTCAGTTGCCAAAATATTCGGTCAACACCCTCTTGATGAGTAGACCGCGAGGAAGAAATCGGAATAGCACCTTGTCGATCGAATAGGAAAGGTATGGGGGAAATGATCCGGTCAGCGGAAAGTTGACTAGTTAAAAGAGGCTAAGTACTGCCAAAGAAAATAATGATGAGGGATTTTTGCCGGAGACGAATTCTGGAAACAAATTAGGTGTGTTTCCGGAGATGATTTTCAGAGAGAATTGAATAAGTTTCCTGAGATGAATTGGGTAAGTTTTCGGAGACGATTTCTAGAGACAAATTCGGTAAGTTTTCGGATACGATTTTCGAAGAGAATTGAGTAAGTTTCCGGAGACGAATTGGGTAAGTTTCCGAAGATGATTTCTGGAGAGAATTGAGTAAGTTTCCGGAGACGATTTCCAGAGAGAATTTTCAGAGAGGGTGATTGGAATAGATTGACAACCAAAGTAGGATAATAAATAAATTGACTAAGTATGAGAGTTAACCGAACTGACTTACTAGCCAGTTCCCACCAGCTCGAATAGTCAAAATTGAGTGGGTGAACTGCTTCTACCTGTTCCCACCAGCTCGAATAGTCTCAAATGATCTGGAATTCTCCAGAAGATGAAATAAGAGGAAAAAATATCAGCAGTAGGAGACCTACCCCACCTACTCTAACCAACCCCCACCGCCTATAAATATTAGATGAGGGGGTAAGGTACTGGAGTTTTAGAGAACTTTAGAGGAAAGGTCACGTAAGAGATGAGATAAAGGAGGAAGAACTCAACGTCAGATCGAGTAAGGAATTAGCAGAAGAGGTAGGCAAGTGTACCCAATATCTTTACTAATTTCGTATTCTGCTAAGCATCATTATTCTCATGATTGGATGAATGCTTTTTGAATCAACATAAGAGTTATGTTTGTTCTTTATTGCATATTCGAATGTTGTTAAAATCCCTTATATGTATCGAGTTTGGATTCTTAATAAGAAGTGGTAGAACTGAAGTCATGTGCATTGAAAGGTTGTTCGCATGTTGACTATGGCTAGCAAATATCAAAAGCTTACTCATTTGTATGTTGACGACATTCATGAATGTTTTCTAAAGAAGCCCTATATTTGCATGAGTTTGGTAACTTGCTTTATTAAAGGACTTCGATTGTTTATGTTTTTTTTTTAGAAAAGAACCTTGGTCCCTTTTGCTATTTAAGAAATTTGGATTCTTTTTAAGCATTAAAGAACTCCAAGAATATGGCCTTTAAGGATCTTCTGTTTTCTTGACAGTTAAGTTTTGTGAAATGGATTGTGACGGCCTGCACGTAAAGCGCCGTCGAGTCTTAATAGCATTAATGGATATAAAAATAAATTTTACTTTCAATCAGGATTTCATGAGGCCGAACTGCTTGAGCTGGCTTTCAGATTTTTAATTTCAACTCGAACCTGAGATGCATACTAGAATTGTAAATTTTATTTATCCAAAAGGAATCACGGAGATATGACTAACATCCATAGATTCTCAACAACGAATCATTTTACAAGTCTCCACAAAATATCAAAATAATTAAACAAGCCCTTCCTCAACTTCGGCCAATCGAACTATTGGCTACCCCACAATGTTCTACTCAACTTCGTCCTCCATGAGCCTTTCGTCATCTAAAAATAACAAGAGTGAGCTAGACAGCCCAGCAGAATACTCACATGTAGAAAACAGAGAACATAAACATATATATATAAGTGAATATAATTTAGCATACAAAAATCATCATGTCCTTTAGTTCGAAATTTTCTTAGTCTTTTTCTTCTTGTCTTGTCTGCTGAAAACCCATGAAAACCATTGAGAATTCTTATCATTTTTAGGGATCGAATGGGAGCGGATAACATCGAGGACAGGTTGTGTGAAATCTCACAACCTAAAGTCGTATCCCCTCATTATGCTCCCCGGGGCGGGAGGTAATGCCTTTAACCCGGCATACGGGGCCGTAGTCCAAAAGTCTTATGCCATCCCCTCATTATGCTCCCCGGGGCGGGAGGTAATGCCTTTAACCCGACATACGGGGCCGTAGTCCAAAAGTCTTATGCTATCCCCTCATTATGCTCCCCGGGGCGGGAGGTAATGCCTTTAACCCGGCATACGGGGCCGTAGTTCCTTTTTCAACAGAAGGCCGGAGATCTCTTTCAACAGAAGGTCGAAGTTCCAAAAAGCCGAAGCTCTTTTGTCAGAGCCGGAGTTCTTTTCTTAAAACCAAGCCGGAGTCCCAAAACCGAAGTTCTTTTCAAAAGGCGAAGTTCTTTTCTGAAATCCGGAGTTCTTAAAATGGGAGTGATCTTTCTTAAAAATCCGGAGCTCTAAAACCGGACTGACTTTTCTTTAAAATCCGGACGGCTAAAACCGGAGTGACTTTTTTTTAAAATCTGAGGTGCTGAAACCGGAGTGATCTTTTCTTTAAAATCCGGAGTGCTAAAATCGGAGTTAATTTTTCTTTAAAATTCGGAGTGCTGAAACCGGCGTGATCTTTCTTAAAAATCCGGAGTGCTAAAACCGGAGTGCTTTTTCTCAAAAGACGAAGTGCTTTTTCTTTAAAACCGGGGTGCAAATTCCTTCTTAAAAACCGGAGTTCTTTCTTTCATAAAGGCAGGAGTGCGTAAACTCAAAAGCCGGAGTTCATTTCCCTTTAAGGCCGGAATTCTTTTTAAAAGAGGCCGGAGTGCTTTTTGAACGGAGTGCCTTTTGGACGGAGTGCCTTTTGGACGGAGTGCCTTTCTGGACGGAGTCCATTTTTGGACGGAGGACCTTTTTGGACGGAGTGCCTTTCATTAACAGGACGGAGTGCTTTTCATTAACAGGACGGAGTGCTTTTTACTCAAAGGGACGGAGTGCTTTTTACTCAAAGGGACGGAGTGCTTTTTACTCAAAAAGGACGGTGTGCTTTTTCATTAACAGGACGGAGTACTTTCAAAAGGACGGAGCTCTTTTGGACGGAGTACTTTCAAGAGGAAAGAGCTCTTTTTGGACGGAGTGCTTTTCATTAACAGGACGGAGTGCTTTTCATTAACAAGACGGAGTGCTTTTTACTCAAAGGGACGGAGTTCTTTTTACTCAACAGGGACGGAGTTCTTTTTACTCAAGGGACGGAGTGCTTTTTCATTAACAGGACGGAGTACTTTCAAAAGGACGGAGTACTTTCAAAAGGACGGAGCTCTTTTGGACGGAGTACTTTCAAGAGGACGGAGCTCTTTTTGGACCGAGTGCTTTTCATTAACAGGACGGAGTGTTTTTCATTAACAAGACGGAGTGCTTTTTACTCAAAGGGACGGAGTGCTTTTTACTCAACAAGGACGGAGTTCTTTTTACTCAAGGGACGGAGTGCTTTTTCATTAACAGGACGGAGTACTTTGAAAAGGACGGAGCTCTTTTGACAAGAGGCGGAGTTCAAAAGCTGGAGATCTTTATTCGTAAAGGCCGGAGCTACAAATGTCGGAGTTCTTTAAAATCAAGAGTTCTTAATCTGAAGTTCTTTATTTTCATTTAAAATCCGAAGCTCCAAAAGACGGAGTTCTTAATCACTCAAAGTCCGAAGCTCTTTTTCTTAAAGTTAGGAGTCTTTTCATGAGATTATCAGAGTTCATAAAAGTCGACAATCAATTATAAAAATCCAATTTCATGAATATCATGGTTTCCTTTAAACATGTGACTAGGAACGATAAATCACAAGAACAGAACAAGTATCATACATACATAATTTCATAAGGATATACATACTAGCGTAGCAAACATGCAGAATCATGAATTTTAAAGACAGGGGTGTGAGTATTCTTGCCTGAATTGGATCTATGAACCTTTCACTTGGTTCTGGCTTGAAGTTCTTAACGCTTTCACCTGGTCTTTTGCCTAACTTCCTCTCCTAAGTCATGGGGAGGGCCATTACTTATAGGCATGGTAGTAAGTAGGGCAAGTCAGTTTCTTATACTTCTTTCTTTTCTACAAGGTCATCAGGGTGGCTAGGAGTAGGTAACCTACCCAGGCATGGTCGTTCTTTACTTTTCGTAAGGGCTTCCTCGCAGACATTTATTCTGATTTTACCTTTCGTAAGGGCCTCCTTACTAGCATTGTAGGCATGGTCATACTAACTTTATTTTTCGTAGGGGATTTCTTTATTATTTTGGGTCAACCGGCCTTGACCGGACTTAATTGGTTTTCATAAAAGCCGAAGTTCTAATTCCATTAAACCGAAGCTCATATAACCGGAGTTCTTGTGCACTAGAAGCCGGAGCTCCTTATTCATAAAAGCCGGACTCGATTTTCATCAAAGAAGTCTGGGCTTCCCTTCACCACGCAAGGGCCGAACTTGAATTCATCTTAAGGTCGAGTTACTTTTCTTATTACATTTTTCGGTCAACTAGTGTTGACCGAACTTGATGACTGAAATTTTTTTTTTTTAAATCTGGGTCGTTACATGGATTGTGGTAGCCGAGTAGCTGCAGGCCTAAAATGTAGCCGTTCCAGATGGTCAAGTAACTACAGACCTTAAATTTAACCCTTCTCAGATGGTTGAGTAGCTGCAGGCCTTAAATGTAGCTGTTCTTTGATGGTCAAGTAGTTGCAGACTTTAAATATAGCCGTTCTTTGACTGTCGAGTAGCTACAAGCCTAAAATATAGCCAATTTTGTTAAAGAAATAATCTAAATTGGAAATTAGACTTGTTACTTGAAATTGTTTTTGAAGGCAATAACTTTGGCCTATGATGTTCAATTTCATGAAAATGACTTCGGCATATATATAACATGATCTGTATGCATAAATGCTCTTATTTTGTCTCCTGATTTTGCTCTGAAATCATATTTAAGCATAATTTAATCTGATGGATACCTTGCAGGGCTTTTTGGTCACTCCTTTCTATTTCCTCAATTTTCAAACGAACAATAATTTCTACCAGACAAAAAAGAGTAGATCAGGACGAACTAACTAGGAGGAAAGGTTGATCCAGACATTGCAGCGGTCAAAGACCTATCTTGATGTAATTTCTATTTCAATATTCTGGAAAAATTGTAAAGTGACTCTGCTGTATGAACTAATGGGTATTAATGTGCTTCCACAAAATTATTTTTTGGTTAAGAAATTTATTGTGCCTAGCGTCATCTTAATTCATTTTTTTGGGTTTCATGTGTTTGGCCAACCAAATCACCTGCATTATGCGATTTTGTACACGCGAAAGTAAAATAAAAGAAAATTTTTATGCGCACCCATATAAGTATATATATATATATATGTACCTTTTAACAAGAGTGTATTTTAATATGATATAAGTATGATAATTTGATGGATGCCATAAGAAGAGAATATGGCCGGTCCGTCACAATTAGTATTAGAGAAAAAAGAGATACCTTAGGTTTTAATATGAGTTTATGCGGAAGCTTACGATAGATTAAGACCTATTAAATGAGTAGGACAACTAAGTTGATCCGGTTAGATTTAGTTGTTCTAGTTTGGACAAGTTGGCTAGCATTAAGCAGGACTAAGACATTATGCGTCAAGTCCTTGTTATTGCTTGGGCTAAATTATAATCTAACCAAGATGCTTTTCTTTCAATAGTGCACTAGTTCGAGAATGGCATGTAGAGAAAAACGGACTGCTAGTACTAGAGATTCTCAGGATAAGGAGAAGTACTTGAACCTGTTAGAAAGGTTGACCAATGTTATGGAAGCCATGGGACAACAAAATCTGGCCCCTGTCCCTATCCCAGTTCCCATCAATCAGGGAACAACAATATATAATTGCTTTATTAATGAGCGAGTCCAAGAATTCTTAGGATATTCGGACGCAATAAAACTGGGTACCTGGATCCAACAGTTAAAGAGAGTATTTGTAGTCATTAAATGTTCTGCTGAAGACAAAGTTCTTTTTACCACCCATAAACAAGAGGGAGAGGCCTATCACTGGTGAAAAATGCAAAAGAAAGTGTTTGGGGTAACAGAAGGTAAAATTACTTGCGCCATGTTTGAGGAAGCTTTTATGTAAAAATACTTTCCTACCAGTATTCGTGGGCAAAAGGAAGAGGAGTTCTTACGGTTGTGGTAAGGTAATCGTACTGTAGCAAAGTATGATGCTAAGTTTACAAAGTTATATCAATATGCTCTTTATATGATCGAAGATGAGGAAAGAAAGGCGAGAAGATTTTCTCAGGAATTAAGGGATGACATTAGGAAACATCTGTCAACTCTGAAACTCCTTACCTATAAGGAGGTACTAGATAGTGCAATTATTTATGAGAAAGAACTGGAGAAGGAGGCATTTTTTAAGAAAAAGGCCACTAGCTAGAGTGGTTCGATGGCTAGCTTCAGTGTAGGATCTAGAAGGCCATCAAAGAAGGCAAGGTCGCCGGAGTCAAGAAAGAAGTCCAAAAATTCAGCTCAAACTTCCAGGGCATCAACCAACCGGTGTCCTCACTGCAAGAAACTAGGCAAGGGCAAACCATGCTTTAAGAAGCTGGGGGCATGTTACAATTGCGGACAGGCGGGACACATGATCAAAAATTGCCAACATTCAAAGCGAGCACTAGAGTCCAAATCTCTTTCTCCAGCCAAGGTATTTGCCATTTCTACTAAGGAGGCTGAAGTATCAACAGAAGTGGTAGAAAGCACTCTCTCTATCTATGGCAACCCCTGCCATGTGCTCTTTGATTCTGGATCCACTCACTCATTTGTTTCACCTGAATTTGCACAAAATCTTGCATCATCCCCCAAAGTTCTTCATTACTCCCTAATTGTTTCAAAGCCCACTGGGTCATCCTTGCTATTAGATGTCTTTTACCTAGAGTGTGCTATTGAGATTAATGGATCTCAAATGTCAGCAAATTTGATTTTGCTCGAAATGAATGATTTTGATGTAATCTTAGGAATGGACTGGTTGACAAAATATTATGCAAACATTGATTGTTATCGAAAAAGGGTAGATTTTGCCATTCTAGGCAGTAAACCATTTTATATTCAAGGAGTTTGGCAAAAGGAAGCATCCTTCTTCATTTTTGGCATTCATGACTGGCGCTTGAAGAGGGGTGAATGTTAAGCCTATTTGGCCTATGTTAGTATATCTTAGGAACAGGAGGTGTCAGCTAAAGGGATTCCAGTAGTGTGTGAATTTGAGGACATATTCCCTGAAGAATTTTCTAGGCTACCACCAAATCGGGAGATAGAATTTGAAATAGAGCTTGTGCCAAGATCGGCACCAATATCCAAGATGCCATACAGAATGGCATCGGCCGAATTAAAAGAACTAAAGCAGCAATTGTAAGACTTGTTGGATAAGGTTTTATAAGATCGAGCATGTCCCCATGGGATGCACTGATCTTGTTTGTAAGAAAGAAAGATGGAACCATGAGACTATGTGTCGATTATCGAAAACTAAACAAAATTACAATTAAAAACAAGTATTCTTTGCCAAGAATTGATGACCTTTTCGACTAGTTATAAGGAGCTTGTGTATTTTTAAAGTTGACCTCCGGTTCGGTTATCACCAACTCCGGATCAAAAAAGAGGATGTAGCAAAGACAGCATTTCGGACAAGATATGGGCATTATGAATTTATAGTAATGCCATTTGGGTTAACAAATACTCCAATTGCATTCATGGACGTAATGAACCGAATCTTTCAGCCTTATTTAGATAAGTTTGTGGTGGTCTTTATCGATGATATTCTCATATATTCCAAGAGTCCTGAAGAGCATGAGGAGCATTTAAGAACCGCACTCCAAACCCTTCGAGAGCATCAGTTATTTTCCAAACTAAATAAGTGTGAGTTTTGGCTGAAAAAAGTAGGATTTCTAGGCCATATTATCTCTAAGAAGGGAATTTCGTTCGACCCAAAAAAGGTGGAAGTAGTAGTAAATTAGAGTTGACCAACTTCTATGACTGAGGTACGAAGTTTTCTGGCATGGCTGGATATTATCGTAGGTTCGTGGAAAACTTTTCATAGATTGTCATACCGCTCACCCAGCTAACAAAGAAGGAGACTAAATTTACATGGACCAAGGAGTGTGAGCAGAGTTTTCAAGAGCTAAAGGACTAGTTAACTTCTGTACCTGTTCTAACTATTCTGAACGAATCAGGAGGACTGGTAGTTTACTACAATGCATCAAAGACTGGATTAGGCTGTGTTTTAATGCAACATGGGAAAGTGGTTGCATCTGGATCCCGGCAGCTGAAGGATCATGAAAAGAATTATCCAACCCATAATAGATTTTAATATTCGGGCTAATGGAATCCTAAGATTTAGAAACCGATTGTGTATACCATATAATAAAGAGCTCAAAGAAGAAATTATGAAAGAAGCCCATTGAATATGGTATACCCTTCATCCTGAAATCAATAAAATATACCAGGACTTAAGGAAACTATTATGGTGGAGGAACATGAAGAGGGAAATTATAGCCTTTGTGAATAAATGCCTAACTTGTCAACAGTTAAAGGCTGAGAAAAGAAAATTGGCTAGACTATTACAACCAATGCCCATCCCAAGTTAAAAATGGGAGGACATTGCAATAGATTTTATAACTAGGTTACCTAGAACTCCAAAGAGTCATGATGCTGTATGGATAATAATTGATAGATTGACAAAATTGGACCACTTCCTAACAATACGAATGACCTACTCTGGAGATCAACTAGCCAGGTTGTACATTAATGAAATTGTCAGGTTTCATAGAGTGCCACCTCAATTGTATCCGATCGAGACCCAAGATTTGTTTCCAAATTTTGGGAGAGTCTACGTAAGAAATTGAGGACAGAATTAAAATTTAGCTCGACTTACCATCCCCAAACTGATGGCCAAACGGAACGCACCATTCAAATACTAGAAGGCATGTTAAAAGCTTTAGTGCTAGAGATGAAGGGAAGTTGGGACAGTCATTTGGTTTTAACAGAATTTGCCTGCAATAACAACTACCAAACGAGTATTGGCATGGCTCCCTTTGAAGCTCTTTATGGGAAGAAATGCTGATCGCCTATCCCTTGGAAGGAGACTGGAGACAAGCGACTACTTGGGCCAGAAATTATCAAAGAAACAACTGAGTAAATTAGGTTGATATATGAAAATTTAAAAGTAGCATAGAGTAGGCAGAAAAGCTATGGGGACAAAAGAAGATCGACACTAAAGTTTGAAGTTGGTGATCATGTATTTCTGAAAGTGTCGCCAACAAAAGGAATGTTTCGATTCGGAGTAAAAGGAAAATTAAAGCTAAGGTCCATTGGGCCCTTCGAGATATTAGAGAAAGTAGGAGAAGTAGCTTACCGAATAGCCTTACCTCCAAGTTTGGCCGGAGTTCATGACCTATTTCACATGTCAATATTCTGAAAATATGTTCATGATCTGGCATATGTCATTGAATTTGAGCCCTTGATCATTGATGAAAATTTGTCTTACATTAAAGAGCCAGAACAGATTCTTGACCGGCAAAACCAAATCTTGCAATCAAAGACTATCCCACCAGTGAAGGTTCAATGGAGAAATCACTCTGTCGAGGAAGCTACCCGAGTGTGAGAGGCAGATATTTGGAGCAAGAACCCTCAACTATTTTCATAAAGTCTATATATACTTGTGTATTATCAAATTTTGAGAGTGAAATTTATATAAGTGGGAAAGAATTGTAATGTTCTGATTCCCAAACATAGTAATTAAAGTTGTATAATCATGTTTTAGTTTAATTAATTTATGATGAGTTATCTTAATGGCCAAGAAATTATCCAATGATAAGAATAGTTGACCGGCAGAAAAGGAGGAAGAATACGATCAATATACGTTGACCGGATGATATGATATAATACCCAACTGAGAAAGAGACTAAGAAATATTGAAGGCAAAAAAAAAAGAGACCGGTCAACATGTTAACCGGTTAATTGTACAATTTGCCTAGTATACTTATAAATGGAAAAGAACCAGAATGCATCCTTAAGGAAAACTGCCCGATTGCCAATATACCCGGTCAACATGTTGGCAAGCCATTATACATATAACTGGCTAATCATGATTTTTGCATGGTATGTTTGTAAATGGAAATGACCAGTATGCGTCTTTTGCTAAAATATCCGATCGACGTGTTGACCAGATAAGGTGGCAAAAATGACGGTTTGCACCAATAACCGGAATAGGTACTTTGGGGCAGAATGATGTATTTTGCCGGTATGGGTACAAAAATGCCGGAATGAAGCAAATTAACGAAATAAATAAAAACGCCCGGTATGCTTAAATGCTTGGTATGTTTAAGATAAAAAATGCCCAGAATGATGCAAATTTTCGGTATGAATTGGAATAAAAGAAATAACTAGTTTGCATGAGTTTTACCGGAATGACAAATTGCCTGCTTGCACGGATTTTGCCAGTATGACAAAAATTGCTAGTTTGCATGAATTTTATTGGTATGGACAATTTACCGGAATGGGTAAAATTTCCAGTTTGCATCTTGAGGAAAATCATTGGTTTCAAATGCCGATATGCTTTTTGAGGAGAAATGTCTAGTTGCAAAATATCCAATCAACACCCTCTTGACCAGCAGACCGTGAGGAAGAAATCCGTATAGCGCCTTGTCAATCAGATAGGCAAGGTATGGGGGAAAATGATCCAGTCAACGGAAGGTTGACCGGTTAAAAGAGGCTAAGTACTGCTGAAGAAAATAATGAGGGAATTCTGCAGGAGACGAATTCCGGAGATGAATTAGGTGAGTTTCCGAAGAAGATTTTTGGAGAGAATTGAATAAGTTTCCAAAGACAAATTAGGTAAGTTTTCGGAGATGATTTCTGGAGAGAATTGAATAAGTTTCCAAAGACAAATTAGGTAAGTTTTCGGAGACAATTTCCAGAGACGAATTCGGTAAGTTTCCAGATACAATTTTTGAAGAAAATTGAGTAAGTTTCCGAAGACGAATTGGGTAAGTTCCCGGAGATGAATTCCAAACACGAATTGGGTAAGTTTCGAGAAATGATTTCCGAAGAGAATTAAGTAAGTTTTCGGAGACGAATTGGGTGAGTTTTCGGAGACGATTTCCAGAGAAGATGACCAAAATAAATTTACAACTGAAGTAGGATAATAAATGAATTGACTAAGTATGAGAGTTAACTGAACTGACTTACTAGCCAAAAATTGATCTAAGGCCAGAGTGGTCAAAATTGAGTGGGTGAATTGCTTCTACCTGCTCCCGCCTGCTCGAATAGTCTCGAATGATCTAGAATTCTTCAGAAGAAGAAATAATAGAAAAAAATATCAGTAGTAAGCGACCTACCCCACCTACTCTTACCAACCACCACCGCCTATAAATACTGGATGTGGGGGTAAGGGATAAAAATTTTAGAAAACTTAAGAGAAAATGGCACATAAGAGACAAGAGAGAAGGAGAAAGAACTCAGGGTCAAATCAAGTAAGGAACTAGCAGAAAAGGCAAGCAAGTGTACCGAATGTCTTTACTAATTTTGTATTCTACTAAGCATCATTATTCTCATGATTGGATGAATGCTTTTTGAATCAACATAAGAGTTATGTTTGTTCTTTGATACATATTTAAATGTTGTTAAAATCCCTTATATGTGCCAAGTTTGGATTCTTAATAAGAAGTGGTAGAACTGAAGTCATGTGCATTGAAAGGTTGTTCGCATGTTGACTATGGCTAGCAAATATCGAAAGCTTACTTATTTGTATGTTGACGACATTCATGAACGTAAGCATGTTTTCTAAAGAAGCCCTGTATTTGTATGAGTCCAGTAACTTGTTTTATTAAAGGACTTCGATTGTTTGTTTTTTTTTTAAAAAAAAAAAAAAGAACCTTGGTCCCTTTTGCTGTTTAAGAACTTTGGATTCTTTTTAAACTTTAAAGAACTCCGGAAATATGGCCTTTAAAGAACTTTGGTTTTCTTGAGGCTTATGTTTTGTGAAATGGACTGTGGTAGCTAAATAGTTGCAGACCTAAAATGTAGTCATTCCAGATGGTCGAATAGCTGTAAACCTTAAATGTAGTCGTTCTCAGATGGCCGAGTAGCTGCAAGACTTAAATGTAGCCGTTCTTTGATATTAAAGAAATGTTAAGAATGTTTTTTTTTTTTTTTTTGTAAAAATGTTAGTTTAAAAATTTTCAACTTTT
>JAODPA010093965.1:0-22898 GCA_025585075.1 Nepenthes mirabilis | reverse complement strand
TTTTTATACACTTACTAAGTCCATCCACAATTATATAAAAGACTATTCTAATAAAACCAAGAATAAGATTCTTGCTTTAAAAATCTATCAAAATCTCAAATTATCATATTTGGATAATGGAGACCAGGGTTGACAAAGAAACCCTAAAGAAATTCTTGGGCCTAAAGAAATAAGTAGAGTCATGGCCAAGCAAAATAAGAGAAAAATATGAATAATTAGGACTTTGGCCTCCTAAAATACATGAAATTCTAAAGTTTTGGAATTAATTTAAAAACCTCCATGATCAATTCTAAGAAAACAATAGGAAAAGCAAAGATTGAGCCATCTTATGGAGAATTACAAGGGTAAGAAGAGAATAATATCATTAATATAAATGCACAAAAGAATCAAAATATGTAAAAATATAACATAATCAAACATATATAAAGACAAATGCATGGATAAACAAATAAAAAAAATATAACCATAATAAAAGATAAGGAAGCATATTATAATTTTGCTTGCAAATGAAAGAGAAAAGTGATGAGATAAACTTAAAAAATTAATAGAGAATTATGAATTATACTTGTCATGTTAATTATTGTCGTTGCATATGACATTCCTCCTTTTCCATTACCAAATACCTCAACCATATCTTTATAATGCATCTATTGCATGCTATCATATTTTTCTTGAGATTGTTTATAATTCAGTCCTCTGTATATAATTTAGACAGTTTCACAATCGTTATTATTTTATATGATGATTTAAGGCCTTATTACATTCATATCAGTTTTTACGGGCAAAGTTGTTCCTAAATTTAAAGATCAGTATGATATCTGTATAGGTTAATCCTGACTGATATACTTTACGTTAGATTAGAATGTAATTTCATCAACTTAAACTATATATAACTGTTGGCAGATGCCCAACTCAGGATCAATTAGGTGAGGTCATTTTCCTACAAACACACAGTATACACCATGCATGCAAACAAAGTTGGGACAAGTGGATTTTGTATGCCTATAGATTTTTCAAATGAACGTCGTTCCACATTTGAGACAATAACTTTATGGATTAGAAACCTTCCTAGGTAGGAGACAATTTATTATTATTAGACTTCCTTGGTTCTTGATATTCATGAGGACTAGGTTATTTCCCTCAAATGCTCTCATCTTTACCTGCCAATCCAAATTACGGGCTACTCTTGGTTAATAAGCTCGGGTTTGAATCATCATATGTTGTACACTACTACTTATATGGAGGTGTCGCTTGAGGATTTATCCATTTTGTATGAAACCATGGCTACTTGATGCATATACAAGTTCGGGGGGAAAACCTACACCAAAAGGAGGCCCTATGGGAAAACGTACCTCCCAAATTTATAAGTTGAAGGTTCTGCCTCAAACCCTTCGATATGGGATACGCATCATTCCTCCCCTTTTCGATGGCCGTAAACTTCGGCGGCAACACTCTACAATATTTTACTCGGTGGCTTTCACTCTACGATACTTCATTCCGTCCTGACGCACTGGCAGCAGGTCAGTTTCTCCATAGGTAGTCTTTTTCGGTAAGAATCCTCCAATAATAGCCCTCTCCAGGTCGGGGTTGGTCCAATATCAATGAAAACACTATTGATGCATGCACAAGTTCAAAGAAAAAACCCACTCCAAAAAGGCATCCTATGAGGGGAGGGTGGAGAGCCTCCTAAACTTATAAATTGGAGGTTCTGTCTTAAGCTCCCCGACGTGGGACATGCATCATTAATGTTATGCGCCTTCTTTTTTTTCTTTTCTCTTTTTTTTCTCCCCAATTTTTCCGATTTTTTTTTCTTTGGTTTTGTTGTTTTACTTTATTTCTTTTGATTTTCTGTTGAGGCTTTGTCAATTGGATTCCAACCCATTCGGTTAGACTTCTAGTATAAATGTAAAGGCTTGTGGCTACAGTAAAGGAAGAAAGAATAGTTTCCACTTCTTCTGTGTCTTCGTCTCTCTCTCTCTTCCTCTCACTGTGTCCTCGGTTTCTCTCTCTGAGTCCTCAGTCTTTTCTCTTTGCTCTCTCTGATTTTCCTCTATCTCTTGTCCCCCCTTTGTTTCCCTCTGCCTGAACTCCCCTCTCCCTGCACTCTCCTCATCTTCAACTCTGATTTACCAGCTACCGCCGTGAAGCACGTATCATTGGTACTTTCATTGAGACAATGATAGAAGATATGATGTTCATGTCTGAAGAACGAGTGCTCGACACACTCAACGCTTCCATCGCCAAGCTTGCCAACACAATGAAGGACTTCCAGCGGGCTACCAATAGACTTGTCACAAACACTTCTTCCATGGCATCCACCACAGCACAGATCCAACCATGGCTAAAATCTGGCAATCGCTCACCAGATTTGAGCGCAACGCTCTCTTGCCAGTGACCACCAATTTAATTTGTTCGTGGCGCCTTTAAGTGAGATGCTACAACCATCGCCGCCAACTTCACCCCAAGCCTGACCCAGAATGATACCAATGCTCCCAGACTCTATAATCGCTCTTCAACTTTCCTTACCTCCACCGAAAATCGCTGCTTTCGTTGCGTCCGTACAATCACAGGCTAACCGTCAAACCCTACCCCTCCTTCCACATGCATCATCATCTAAATCCAATGAGGACAACGGTGGTGCTGAACTCGCTAAGAAGGCAAAGGAGACGATGAAGTTATCGAGCATCGATAGTAGTAGTATATCTAATGTTTTGCCAAAGCCTAAGAAACTGCAACTTTTTCAATACGTCGGAGTGAATTTAGAGTGTAACAAGGCAACTCACAAGTTTTCAATGCCAAAGTCTAGCATTGTGAACCAGATGAATACGGGAAGCGATATTGCCGGTAGTAATGCTGATAACTCAAAAAATGAGGTTTAGGCTGACAGTTTAACAGCAAAATTTCACCAAATTTTTTCTTATTCAACATTGAGGACAAGGTTCTTCTATTGAAGAGGACAATGTTATGCGCCTTCTATTTTTTCCTTTTCCCTTTTTCCCCTCCCTAGTTTTTTTGATTTTTTTCCTTGGTTCTGTTATTTTTGACGGTTTAACAGCAAAATTTCACCAAATTTTTTCTTATTCAACATTGAGGACAAGGTTCTTATATTGAAGAGGACAATGTTATGCGCCTTCTATTTTTTCCTTTTCCCTTTTTCCCCTCCCTAGTTTTTTTGATTTTTTTCCTTGGTTCTGTTATTTTGCTTTATTTTTTTGATTTTCTGTTGGGGCTTTGTTAGTTGAATTTCAACTAATTCGATTGGACTTCTGGTATAAATATAAAGGCTCATGGCTATAGTAAAAGAAGAAAGAATAGTTTCCACTTTTTCTGTCTTCGTCTCTCACACTCTCTCTCCCTTTCAGTGTGTCCTCGGTCCCTCTCTTTGAATCCTAGGTATTTTACCTCTACTCTCTCTAATTTCTCTCTATCCCTCATCCCCCCCTCTGTCTTCCTCTACTTGAACTCCCATCTTTCTCCACTCTCCTTATCTCCAACTCTAATTTACCAACTGCCGCCGTAAAGCATGCATCACTACTCATCTGAGGACTAGGTAGCCTCCTATTCCCAAGAATGATGGCTTCCACTCTTTGTTATATAGGGCTTTCTCAGTCATAGTCTCAGGAGTGGTTCTATAAGCTAGTAATATAATATAGTTCACTTACCTATACTCATCAAGATTTACTTAATCTAGCTCATAATCCATTGATAATTGATCAGTTATTTATATTTGTTTATCCATTGATCGGTTAGTTATGTCTATTTATCCATTAGTTAGCAATAGAAACCAAGGTTAGGATTTTATTTTTTATGTTACAATCACCTTAGGCATTTTGAATTGGCACAATGTGCTTTGTCGCATGAATTTTCACATTATACTCATTGATTTATACAAGATGGGTTGCTTTAATTTATTTAATAAAATAGTAGATTTTAATTACACTAAACTATTGTCCTAAGGCCTTTGGAAATGTCCCTAAAATATTCAACCACCGTTTATGAAAAATAGGCTATATGGTATGTGTTAAGGTTAGTACAGTTAGAAGGAGCCTTAGCACATTACCCATGTATTTGACACTAAACAAATTTTTTTCACAGAATTCAGTGCATTATATTTTAGTGTGACAAATAATGGGTGACAACCCAAAACAAAATATAAACAATAATTTAAGATTTTTGATAATGAAGTTGCATTAAACTTCACACAACATGATAATCAAGATACCAAGATATACTTCAATCATTTTACCTTCTCAAAAATCAAAAGCCTTTCAATAAGTTAAACATTACCTTAACAACAAAATACAAATCCATTAAACTAAAACAAAGGTCCTCTTCAAAGTCACTATTATCACCAACCATCTACTTACAATCATTTTACCTTCTCAAAGAACAAAAACTTTTCTATAAGTTAAACATTACATTAACAACAAAATACAAGTCCATGAAACTAAAACAAAGGTCCTCTTCAAAGTCATAATCACCAACCATCTTTTTATCTTACCTTCGTCGTTAGGCAATGTAAAGCCTACAAAACTAAATCATTATGAAATATAAAAATGAGCTAATAGTTTAGCAAATAATATCATGATTAATACTTAATTAAAATGAAATAAAGTTACAAAAGTAATGTTCCCACCAAATAGATAAAATTTTGAACCATTGTCTAACAAATATTCCTATTAGCAGGGTCAAATAAGAATGTGGAAATGCCTATATATTGTAATCCTATACATAGGGTCATGCTCCACTATTGAATACATGGGTGGGCCAAACGCAACCTTCAAACATAATATAGATAGCCTACATGTAACAAAATTTTACCATAATTGTCAGTTTTTTTTTCAAATTAATAATTTATAGGTATCAAAAAAATATCTGCATTAAGAGTATTTCCACACCATCACAAAGACTTCAAATTATGAAAATCAGATATATAGAAAAATATTATATTCAAGCACAGAAAGCTTACAGCAACATTCAAGAACCCACTATAAGACATGGAGGAAAACTATAGTAATCACAAGCTTTACAAAAGATCAAGCTTCCAATTAGTCTTGTGATTTTCCCACAACACATTATAGTCAGCCTACTTTCTGTGTTATTTTTCCCCCTTTTGTTACTAAATATTGATTATAAAACAAGAAGAGAAAGCACCTCATTTACAAGACTGCCTCAAGCATTGCACGTCAAGCCTTCTTATGCATTGATGTGACAAGCTAGGGTTGGCCAGTAGCTCAATTGGGACATAAATATTAAGCATTGTTGTTACCTGATTGCATACCAAAAAATGACACGTAAAACTGGAGCAATAAGGCATCTCACGACCGAAATGTTTGCTGGCTGCTTAAGGTAAACCTCATGTGGAGCAATTCTACTATCATTAATCTGCCCAAGGAAACCATGCAATATTCTGGTATCAGTTGGCTTAGATGAACCTCAAGCGAATTGTCTCTGGAATTGCTCAGAGAATGGTCCTTGAGCACACCTAAAGTAGACATCCCGCACTAAATTTGAAACATGCATACAACAACTAGATTGTGACTAGAATTCCTCCAATTTCTACAACTACTTCAAATTTCAAGAATATACATTGACAAAAGTCCTTAACAAACATTACACAAATCCAGGTGGAAATTACAAAACACCGTAGGCACACCATTTTCAAGACTATGTTTTTCCATCCCAAGTGTTCCCCAACCAATACCCAAGTAGACTTCCTACGACAAACGCTTCATATGAAGACAGGACAAGAAATCACTCTCATTAGATTTTCGTCCACTAATAATAACATCAATTCAACTAGAACATCATGGTGCCCCTCTCAAAAACTATCCAAGCAACATCAACTTCCATCGAAGCAAGACCTTCCTACTCCAAGTGTGTCAAGGACCAACTGGGCCAAATAGACTCCAATATCCGACCGCAAAATCAATGTGCTAGACCAAACTCTTCCTTATCTTGCAAGCTAATTCAGTCCAGCCCTTAGTTTTGCTTTCCAAGTAGCCCGGTGCCATTCCTAACATAAGCATCAAAGGGCTCCCTCAGTAAACATTTCTAGGCCCCTTAACCTTTTGTCGGTTTCATGTTGTATAGGATACTGGTACTTAAGTTCAGGTTGAACTCAAATACGGTTCAGCAAAGGTCTGGATATAATCATTGCTTAAGCACACAACAAACATGAACTATGTGATTTTATTTTTCAATTTCATCAGATGTCTATTTCATGTTGTATAGGATACTGGTACTTAAGTTTAGGTTGAACTCAAATACAGTTCAATGAAGGTCTGGACATGATCATTGCTTAAGTACACAACAAATATGATCTATGTGATTTTATATTTCAGCTTCACCAGATGTACAAAATCAGCTCCAGGAAAATTTATTAAGACTTAATGCACATTTGATTCACCAAATGTAAATGTGATTTAAGATACGTGCTGCATAAAAATTCTTCATGGAGGTTCTACTTCAGCTTTCTTATGGGTATATTCTCCACTATAAGGACAACAAAAATGATGGAAGGATAATAACTCGCATAATCACATATCATGTAACATGTAAGAACTAAAGTTTTATCAAAGAATGCGATAGATCTGAAGAAAGAAGTATACCTAATCATTAATTTTGGATAGCAAAGTTCAATGTAGAGGGCCTTTTTTTATCTCTGACCATCTTCAAAACCATTCGCCCTAATTATGTAAACCTAGACATATTGTGAAATCAAGAAATTAATATGAATTTCAGCGGACAAAACTTTGAGACATATTGTTCCCTTTTTCAAAAGGAATTGCTAGAGAAGAAACAAATGCAAATGCTTCATTGACAACTAAGAGTAAAATTGCTTCACAGACAACATGAGGCACATGCCACGAAATCACCTTCAGTATTCCATGATTGATGACTTGGAAAACCACAGCGTCCCCATCAACCAATTCATGATCCACAGCAAATCCTTTCCATCCACCACTAAGTCCTTTTTTCCGCATCAAATAAACCGTTGGATACTCATTGCCGTCCTCGTCTACCAAAGTGATCATTTGATCAGACAGAGGTAGGTTCTTCCTGCAAAACTGGACTGGAAGGCCCTGCAGTTGCAGGTTAGAATAATCCCATGAATATTACACATTATTCCAACTTAGATAAGGGTTAAAACATGGGATGCATTTGGTTGACAAGAATGAAAAAGAACAAAAGGAAATCCCATATTCACCCACCCACATTTCCCATTTGACTCCTTCCATTCACATTTTTGTATTAGGTAACCTAGTAAGATTGTTGAAATTGATTTGATAATAAAACACATATTCTTGTCCATGTAGGTGAACTAATGATGCTTGTCTAATTTCGGTGTGTATGTGTTCTTTGGACAATGACCAGCATAAGTACATTACCAATTCAAATAGGGTTATGTTTGAGTGTGTGATATTGTCATGCATTTAGCTTTAAATAAGGTTGTATATATCTAACCTTTTTTGAAATTCTATGGCGTGGAAAGATTGGTACACTAAGCTACCTTTTAGTCTTAGGTGAAGGGGTCAATTCTCTATACCAAATTGAGTCTATATAATCTTTGGTTCTCAAGCCCAAAAGCCTTGCACTTTCCTATTCCTTAAAGGGTCCAACCCCTGCCTTAAAAGGTTAGATTCTTGTCCCTAGGCCACTCAGGGTCTAACCCCTCCATAGATATGATAATACATGTTGCACATATTGTTTGATCTAGACTAAAGTTTTGCTTTTTCATGACAAGACTTTTTCGTCTATCAACAATATTTGTAGAATTTTCTCTCTCTTTATATAGAAGTACACACTTTGGCATAGTATGAAGCACCTAGGACTTATTCCTAGCTACAATATTTTCGTTCTCATAAATTGCATCATCACGTGTAATCTAGTTCTCTGAATTGCTCATGGATTCTAAGGTCTTCATATGTGTCTAATACTTCGTTGTCTTTAATTTGCTTAATTTTGATATTTTTCTCCTTTAGAATTTATTGAGTAATGATTTGGTGTTATTGTCTCTTTTTTGAGGCTTTTGTGAACTACATTTAGTTTGCTACCAAGAGTTTTGAAAATTTTATATAAACCTCTTTCAAATCTTCGGATAGGTGTTTTTAGAAGATATGAGTGTTGGGAGTAGGTGTAGTTGAGTTGTTTGTAATTGTAAAGAACATTGAAATTAGTGGGAGTTCCAGAATCCTAGTTTCTAGACAAAGGGCTTGCTTATGCATGTCCCTGATCCTTTTTAATATGACTATCAATGGCATTCAGCTTAAGCACCCTAAAGTTAGTGCTGATTTGGATTTGATCTTTCAATACATTCAGAGTTGGTAATGTTGGGATAGATCACTTCCTTGTAAGTTTTATACTTATTGTATGTATACATTCTTTGATTCATTTATTACCTAGTCGCATGGAGGTTAGTAGGAGGTTTGCCTAAAGCCTACTTGAGCAAAGGATTTCTTCATTGAGCAACGAGAACAGCCCCTGACATGTGCATGACGAGTGTATGTGCGCGTTAGAAAATGTATTGGCATGTCTAAGGGATGCTTATGAGCATTTTCAAGAAAGTTTTGAGTGATCCACGAGCCTGATGTATGCTTGTCCTGCACATTGTGCCTAGGTAAAATTCTGCCTCAAGTAAGTTTTGAGTGATCCACGAGCCTGATGTATGCTTGTCCTGCACATTGTGCCTAGGTAAAATTCTGCCATAGCGTTCGAACACTAGCACCTAGTGTAAATACTTGTGCGACTTTTTGGTCTTTTAGTGTGAATTTTTTTAACACTATTTCATCCGCCAACTCGAGGGAGGGAGAGAAAGAGGAGTAAGAAGATTTTTACCGATCATTTGGGTTCTAAATTATTAGGCGCGTTCCTCTATTTGTCATTTTTTATATTTTATAGTGGTTTCTCTTCTATTTTCATCTTTTGTTATATTTTCTTTAGTTTACTAATATTGTGGTAAAATTAACAAGTGTTTGCGGTTTTTATAACAATACTCAAAATCATAGTGTATTTCATAGGGAGTTGAGGTATTATGGGTTTATTCTTTGTTTTATAAGGCTTCCCCAATCGTTTGGGTTTCAAATCTTGTTCCCACTTTTACCGTCATTGGATAAAATCTTCCATTTGTTGTTTTTGATATTTTATAGGTGGTTTCTCTTCTAGTTTTATCTTTCACAGTATTTTCTTTATTTTACCAATATTGTAGTGAAACAAACAGGTTTTGGGACTTTTATAACAATATTTATAATCATAGTGGATATTATAGGGACTTGAGATCTTGTGTCTTTTCCACGAGAAATATGTGTCTTTTCCTTGCTCATTACTATTATTATTATTATGGTTGTTTGTGTATTGTCATTATAGCTTCCCATAAACTTAACCAATAGGCTCGATTTTTCAATCAATTTAGAGAAACTTGGTTGTGAAGCTTGGTATCCCAGGCCCAATAAGTGGTATCACAGCGTTAGGCTGCTTGGTTTTTTATTTGGTTGAATCGATGGAGAGTGCGAACAAAATGATTTGTTTAAAGGTACAAAGTTTAATATTTAGAGGAACAAAATGAAGAATCCATTGTTAGACAAAGCAATGCACCTTTCAACAAAAAGCTATGCATAAGCTGAAGTTTAAATTTGATGAGGAATAGACTTTTGAGCATGAGCAAGCTTGTGACTACATTTGACAATTACATAAAAATGTCTACAATCATATTCTTAACGAAAATCACATAAGAGCTTTAAAGTACTCTATACTTCAAAGATCGACAACATATTTTATCATTTGATGAATTGATACAATTGAAGTATCGAAAAGGGAGATTCGTTTCCGACCATCTTAATGAGTTCCAAGGTGGCATTAATCACTCTGATATGGCCATAAAATTTAATTATGAATTGCTTAACTTGTGTGGGTTGTTAATCACTCTACATGATTGTTGGAAGGTCCTCGAATTTCATTTCCAATTTGCCTCTAAAGGCACTGTAACCTTAGAGATAGCCAATAAATAAAAAAATTGCTACAAGTGAAAGCACATGAATGGAGATGGCGGCAAGAAGAAGGCCGAGAAGACAGACAAAGAAAAGGATTCTATTTTGGCATTGAGGAGAGAATTGAAGATAAATGATGGCTTGTCATGGATTGTGGGATATGGCGATGTATGCTTCACCACCAATTCTGGTATTGATTTTGAGGAATGTGCGACACTTCCTTGACATCCAATTCAATCTAATATCGATAGAAAAACTTGTAATGGTGCACGGCAAAAAGTTGTTAAACTTGTATATGTTGCAATCCTCAATCTCTAACGGTAATGTGAATGTGGACAACAGATGTGAGTCATCTTAGCTGCGGCATAAGAGGCTTAGCAACATGAGTGTGAAGAAGGGGTTGAATATTCTAAAAAAGAAGTGCCATCTTTCAAGAGTGAAAGAGGCTAAATTGAATACTTGCCCATAATAAACAACCAGAAAATAAAAGAGAGTTTCCTTTTACAGAAATTTGTCTACGAAGGTGTCCCTTCTTAATATTATACACACCAATATATGCAGTCCCTTGAACATAAAAACTCTTGATAGTGCACTTTAATTTATTACTTTTATTGATAATTATTCTAGAAAATTTTATGTGTATTCATTGAAGTTGAAAGATTAAGCTTTTAAGCCTTCAAACAATTTTATGTATTCTTTGAAAAACATTGAAAGAAGTTAAAGTATATCTATAGGGACAATGAATGAGAGTACTTTGGGCTATTTAATGCATATTGTCATTCGCAAGATATCAAAATATGCAGTCCACGAAGTTGAAATATGTGGTCCCTTGAACGTAAAAAACTCTTGATGGTGCACTTTAATTTATTAGTTTTATTGATAATTATTCTAGACAATTTTATGTATATTCATTGAAGTTGAAGGATCAAGCTTTTATACCCTTCAAGCAATTTTATGCATTCTTTGAAAGATAATTTGAAAGAAATTAGAGTACATCTATAGGGACAATGAATGAGAGTACTTTGGGCTATTTAATACATATTGTCATTCGCAAGACATCCGATTATGCGATCCACGAAGTTGAAATATGTGGTCCCTTGAACGTAAAAAACTCTTGATGGTGCACTTTAATTTATTACTTTTATTGATAATTATTCTAGAAAATTTTAGGTGTATTCATTGAAGTTGAAGAATCAAGCTTTTAAGCAAGCAATTTTATGTATTTATTGAAAGACAAATTGGAAGAAATTAAAGTACATCTATAGTGACAATAAATGAGTAGTACTTTGGGCCATTTATTGTATGTTGTCATTTTCAAGACACCCGACATCAAATGACTCCATCAAAATGATACAATTGAACAAAGTGGTAGTATCAATGAACAAAATGTCAATTGAGAGAGTACAATATATTCTATTAGAGGTGAAGCTACCAAACATGTTTTGGTAGGAAGCTTTGAATGTCATGACTCATGTAATCATTCTTTCATCAAGTGTTCCATTGAATTAGGATGTCCAAACAAAGTATGGCTTGGAAAGGAGGTCTTTTGTAATCATTTGAAGGTATTTAGTTGCAAGGCATATATGTTCATGTCCCAAAGAACAAGAGAACCAAGCTTGACCCTAAAACATAAGAATACATATTTATGGTTATAGGAAAGATGAGTTTAGTTACTGACGCTATGACCCAGTAAAGAACAAGCTTATAAGATTGAGGTATGTTATGTTCATGGAGGATGATGAGACCATGAAGTATATGACAATACTAATAAAAGAGTTTCTCACAACAATAATCGCCTCTATGACATCAATCCAACATTGGCAACCCTATTGCTTGTTGAGGTTGAGGATGTATGAGATGCGAGTGATGTTCCTACCCTTGATGCGATAAAGGATGAGTACGGTGATGCTCATGATGGCACTCACAGTGATATGTCCAATCCTACACAAGTCATTGCCGTCCGAATATCAGCGAGAGATCGACGTCCCTCCACTCGCCTATCTATTAATGAGTATATGTTACTGATGTTAGAGAGCCGGAATACTTTGATGAACCGATAGAAAACAAACACAAAGAGCAGATCGATGCTATGAAAGAGGAGATGACGTCATTGTATGATAATCACATGTTTGAAGTGATGAGTTGTTCAAAGGAAAGTAGGCACTAAAAAACAAATAATCGCACCAATTGAAATTTGAAGAAGGCAATCCACAATTGAGGTATAAGGCACGGTTGATTGTGAATGACTTCAATCAATGAAGGGCATTGATTTTGAGGAGATTATCTCCCCCATAGCGAAGATATCCTCTATTCGATTTGTCCTTAACTTATCAACAAATCATGATCTTGAGGTGGAACAACTTGATGTGCGAACGTCATTCTTCCATGGTGACATTGAGAAAAAGGTTGAGAGAAGGAGCACATGGCGTGTTGTTTGAAGCGGAGCCTCTATGCCCTTAAGCAAGCCCCAAGGCAATAGTATAAGAAATCTGAATTTGTCATGATGGACTAGAGCCACCAAATGAAGACTTCAGACCATTATGTTTTTTGTTAGGATTCTTCGAGGTAGACTTTGTAATCCTTTTCCTCTATGAAAATGATATACTCCGTAACGTCCCTGGCGCATCCGCACTGTGGATATTGTCCGCTTTGGGCTGGGGGAACTTACGGCGTCCCAAGCCAACACGCAACCTGCACGGTTTTGTTCCTGGCAGACGGTCCAGCCGCCCCCAAAACGCGTCCACAATGGAAGAGGTATCCACGCCCTTTATAAGGTACGCTTTGTTCACCTCCCCATCCGATGTGGGACCTTACATACTCATTGTTCGGAAAAATGCGTCTTAGATTAGCGAGTTAAAGAACAATTAAGCAAGTCTTTTGCCACGAAAGACTTGAGACCGAAAAAGTAAATTCTTTGTATAAGAATTTTTTACAATTAGAAGGAGAATAGGTAGTGGATGCCCCGAAATCGCTACATCAACTAAGTGCTCTGAAAAGTCTTAAATATCCCAAGAGAGTTACATCGACAAAGTATTTCAACACTTAAAGACAAAAAAGTGTAAGTCAATTGGGACTCCTCTCGCCAATGAGGCCTTATATAGCTCATGTAGTTTGATGTATGCCATGATGTGTATGAGGCCTTATATAGCTCATGTGGTGGGAGTGATTAGTTGGTTTATTTCCAATCCAAGGAAGGAATATTGGTTCGTGGTGAAATGCACCTCAAATATCTCCAAGGCATTTCTAGAGTATGCTCAATGTCACCAACTAACATGGTGGGTGATGTTGAGCCTAGAAAGTTAACCTCAAAATATTGGACAAAATAGAACGATATCAGGTAGGGTTACCATTATTCTTTTTGGAGTGACAAATCCTATATATGTCCCTAAAAAGTTGTTTAAAAATAATGGTGTTGGGTTTCTCGACCCCTTACCTTAAGATTAGTCAGTTCTATTTGTCAATGAGAGTAGAGAAGGGATACAACTCAACAATAAAGTGTCACATTGATGTGGTAGAAGTCAACAGTTCAAGCCTAATTATCCCAAAATCCAATGCACCTTACCTTAGGATTAGTCAGTTCTATTTGTCAATGAGAGTAGGAAAGTGATATAACTCAGCAATAAAGTGTCACATTGATGTGGTAGAAGTCAACAGTTCAAGCCTGATTATCCCAAAATTTAATGCGAGTTTTTCGATTCTGACTTGCTCCCTCGCCGTGATTGAATGAAAATGGATAAGAGGCTCGTGAGATTGATGTGAGTGGGTAGGTATGGCTATATTTTTGTGAGCAAACTCCAGGCGAATAAGATAGTTATAAGTAATGCAACTATGAATATCATGAAGAGTTCGATCTTGATTTAGGATGAATGCTAGCGGTATGCTTAACACATACAAGTTAGACAAGAAGTGGTATTTCCAGTGGTGGACGGCTGAGTAACATGTAAGAACCTGCCCTTGGAAGGAAAAAAATAGCTATTCTCTTAATTATTTTAGAGCAACTAAAAGAGATTATTTTACCAAAAGAATTCGGTTTAAATGTAGGATACCTACAATATTGAGCTGAAGCAATTTGTTCTTCCTAAATACCCCAATTTAAGGCCAAACAATTTCCTGCCACTACTACATGACAAAAAGATCCTTTTATACCGTCAACTAAAAAAATCTCTTGAATTAGAAAATTGTAACGAAGAATAACAAAGAACTAAATGAGGGAAAAGAAATAATAGTAACTTAGTCCAAGTATCTACCATTATACCTACAATAATTGACCATATTATAACTATCCATATTGGAAGGAAGCATTTGCCTGTTTATATATAATGGATTGTACGGACAGTTTTTACTCCTGCTAATAATTTAGCACATTCTTTGTTATTACTATGGGATCTTAAAGCACAAGAAGAATTTACTAACTAGTGAGAGATTTTGTTGGAATTGCCATGTATGAAATCGAGTATAGTTTTGTACAAAAATAGCCCCTTTGAGATTTGGGATGTAAAATGTATCTCTAAAATGTATCTCTTCTAACTATCCCCCATAGTATATGAGACAAATTTATGCATTTTGATTATCCTATTTAGTGGAGAAGTGAATATATCTTACTTATTATCAGACAATCACTTGTTCACAAATCTTGTATGTGGCTAATAGTTTTTATTTCCTATCTCATGGGAAACCATTTTTGCTCCTCTTAGCCCTATCCCCTAGGGGTATTAATATTTGTTAATGTCCCGTAGGCTGAGGAGCAAAAGGAGGAATCCGCCCGAGGAGGGGCTCGCGTCTGATTAGCTAGTTGGTAATAATTTATCAATGAGGTGATCAATAGTTGGCCCGAGAGGATAATCAACCGCACTAAGACTCAAACACAACCCATACTCTTACGGGAGGCAGTAATGGAGAATTTTCCACGATGGGCGAAAGCATGATGAAGTAATGCCGCATGGAGGTAGAAGGTCCATGATTCATAAACTTCTTTTCCTGAAGAAGAAGCAATGATGGTATCTGAAAAATAAGTATCAATTAACTCTGTGCTAGTAGCCGTGGGAAGATAGAGGATGCAAGTGTTATCCAAAATGATTGCTCGTAAACCATCTGTAAGTCGCTTTTTAAATCCGACGTCAAATCCCTTGACTTAACCCTAGATAGGCGATGGAAACTATCAAACTTGAGTACGGTAGGGGCAGAGAAAATTTTCGGTGGAGAGATGAAATGCGTAGAGATCAGAATGAACACTAAAAACGAAAACACTCTGCTGGGCCGACATAGACACTGAGTGACGAAAGTTAGGGGAGCGAATAGGATTAGATACCCCAATAGTTCTAGCCATAAATAATGGATACTAGGAGCTATGCATATCAATCCGTGTAATGCTATAGCTAATGCGTTAAGTATCCTGCCTAAGGAGTACATTCACAAGAATGAAATTCAAAGGAATTAACAGGTTTAATTCGATGCAAAGCGAAAAACTTTACCAAAGTTTGGCATGTCATGAATCCTCTTAAAAGAGATGGGTGCCGTTGAGAATGTGAACATAGGTTGTGCATGGTTGTCATTAGCTCATGCCGTAAGGGGTTGGATTGACTCTCGCAATGATTGCAACCCTCATGTTTAGTTACCAACATTGAGTTTGGGACTCTTAACAGACTGTCAGTAATAAGTTGGAGGAAGGCGAAGATGACGTCAAGTCATCATCATGCCTCTTATGCCCTGCCCTAGGCGACATATGTGCTACAATGGCTAGGACAAAGAATTTGATCACGTTCATCCGATGAGTGGCATCATTGTAATCGAGGTTGCAAAAGTGTGTTGCACTCTTTACCATGAGATTGAGTTCACTGCATTGACCGAAGCAAGTAAGAAAATGATTGATACAAAACAGTTCTTCTACAAGATCAACTTCAAGCAATAACAATATATGCTGCTTTGTGATAGTTAAACCGCAATTTATTTTTACAAAAACTTATCATTTTATTTCCAATCAAAACACATTGATGCCAGATATTATTCAGTACGGAATTATTTGATTCGAAGTTTTTGACACTAGAAAAGGTCAAGATGGACGACAATAGAAAGGTTGAGATATGCAAAGGGTGACTCCCTTGGGATACCCGGAATGGTGTTGGCCCCTTCCCATTATATATATACATTATTTGATTCATTGACCAACGCATAGAACATTGTTGGAGGATCACTCAAAGACGCTTCATGAAGGTTTTCAACAAACTATTAGAGTAGCGTTTGACTTGCACAAAACAAGCACATATATATATTTGAGGCAGTGTTGGCATGACAAATGGGGTGTCATTCTTCATTTTGGGTTCGTGCCTACCCCTTGCATGTGTGCCTAGGCATGATTCTCGATTGGCGTTCGAACAACAGTGTATAGTATAAATACCTACACAATTTTTACAGCATTTGGTATGAGTTTTTTTTTTAAATCATTTCAGCTGCAAAACTCGATAGAGAGAGAAAGACAGAGAGAAGGAGAAGATTTTCATTAATTAGTTGAGCTCCTATTCTTGTTCCAAATTTCACAACCCTTGGTATACATTTTTCTATTTGTTTTTTTTTTTTTTGATATTTTATCAGTGATTTCTCTTGTGGTTTCATCTTTTGCTATATTTGTATTGGTTTTCCAATATTTTGATATAACCATACTCATAATCATAATAGATTTTATATGGATTGAAGGTCCCGAGATTTTATCCTTGACTTATAATAAGTTTCCACAATATATTTGTGTGTTGCTCTTACTATTTACTATTGTTATTATTGTGATTGTTTGTGAATTATCATTACGTCTCCTTAGGGATTCAACCAACAAGCTCAATTTCTCGATCCGTTTAGAGAGTTGTTCTCAGTTGTTTGTGAAGCTTGGTGTCTTGGGCATAACACAAAAAATGTATTGGGCTCGAAGCACCAAGCTTCAAAATCAAGTCAAGAATAAATATCTACAGAATCTAAAAATCTAGCTCTATAGTTGAATCCATGAGTAGATAAAATAATAATCCACAAACAATTACAATAATAATAATGAGCAATAACAAGACATATAAATTTTAAGTGGAAACCTATTGTAAATAAAAGGGTAAAACCACAAGATCTTACATCCATATGAAATTTACTATAATTAAGAGAATGATTACATAAATCTAAATTCCTCATTTGGTTACACAATAACATAGAAAACCAAAGTAAATACAATAATAGATAAAAACTAGAAAATAATTACTGACAAAGTATCTAAAATAACAAATAAAACAATGTACCTAAAATTAATGAAAGTTAGAACAAGATTCAAAGCCCTAACAATTGGCATAATTTGATCAAAATGGTTGGAAAAAATAAGATTAGCAAGATTCAAGGCGCAATAGTAGAGAATATTATTTATTCTCGCTTAATAAAGACGTGTTGCATGTCAATTGTCTAAAATATGATTTGATTAGCATAAGTTAACCTTGTGGTAAAGATAATAAAATCATATTTCATCATACAATGTGTGAAATTGAGAAAGCATCTAAAATGCGCAATTTTACAAATAATATTAGTGTATTGGAATGAGATTATCCAATTGAAAATAAATTGATTATTTTATACTAATTGGATACCATTTTTTTAAAATTAAATTATCATTCTTGTGATAATATATTTTTATGTGCTTTTTGGGGATCGTTTATGTTGTTAGAATAGTTAAAAATATTCTACGGATGTTTCAAAAACTTGGAATGCATCTTTTAGCATGTCTTGTCTAAAAAGTTAAAATATGCTAAAATTTTAAATTAGTATGAACATAATATTATAGCTTCGTAATCCAAAGGGTTTATGATACATAATCTACTAGTTGTGATAAGTATGTACTTGTCAAATTATTATGGGTTATGATATCATTAGGATTGTCAAATTCTTTAATATTATGTCTAGGACACCTTTCTAGTGTATCTTATTATGGGTTGTGTAATCATAGCTTCGTAATCTAAAGGGTTTATGATACATAATCTACCAGTTGTGATAAGTAGGTTCATAGAAATAAGGATTATTCACTCAATTAATGATGCCAAAATTCCATGTTATTAGAAGAAATAAGAGATTGACAAATTCATCGATATTTAAGAGATTAAGGATTACTGCACCTTATTGTGAGCCATGCATTTACTTATGTTGAGGATTCGGGAGAGCAAGTAAGAGCACCTAGCACCTTTTAATGATCAAGGATGACTTGTTGACTCAGTCTCAAGGATGACTCAGTCTCAAGTAAGAGCACCTAGCACCTTTTAATGATCAAGGATGACTTGTTGACTCAGTCTCAAGGTGACTGCCATAGAATAGTCGAGGGCTTAGGTTATTAAACCATTTTCATAATACTCATGTAAAAGACCCTTAGGAGATAAATCTGGAGAAGTTTATCGCACCAACTGTTGGATTTTTTATCACTCTCTTGTGAGTAACCCAACAAATAGAAAGTCATTGGAGGTTCGCATGAGGTTCATGCGACGATCAGGAAGGACCAGGAGGAAAGTTCAAATTGGGTGCTTGAGAGAAGCTCGATCGGAGCTCGAGCGCTGATTCCAAATTGATGGAGGATTGCTGGCACTCGTCTCATGCTCGAGCGGTGAAGAGACACGGATTCCAGATTTAATGCACTCGCTTGGCGCTTGAGCGTGGAATCCAAGACTAGTGCGCTTGATCCGCACTTACCGGACACTCAAGCATCAGTAAGTGGTATAAAACGCAGCTTACGCGTTTTAGGATTATATTTCTAAAATCTTTCTCCACAAGGGGCGCCGCATACAAAGAGATGAGAGAAAAAGAGAGAAGAGGAAGATATTTGGCATCTGGTTAAGGTCCGATTTGAGTTTCATTTTTCGCTAAGGTCGGGTACGTCATTGTGGAGGTGATTCTAGAAATGTATTTTCGTTTGGTTACTCTTTTTTTCATTGTATTTATATTGTGAATTACTAGGTATGTTAAGAGGAGGTTATATTCAACCATTATTTATTCGGGTTTGGAATGAGAAGATTTTGGAAAAACGTTCTTGAAACCGGCACTATTTATAGTGGATTAGTATTCAACCATTATTTACTCGGGTTTGGAATGAGAAGATTTTGGAAAAATGTTCTTGAAACCGGGACTATTTATAGTGGATTAGTTTGAAATTTGTCTAGTAATTTTTTCTTGATTGAGAAGGATTTTTCACATTAAAAATTGTTGTATATTGTTTGTTTCTTCCACTCAGAAATTTAGTAGCTGACGGTTGATGAGGAGGTTCGGGTTTGTTTCACTGCGCTAGGTCGGGTGTATTCGGATGTCGAATTCCCAATACCAACCACTCAACACATTGAGGGTCGGAGAATGTGCTATGACTCGAGGAAAAATATTTTGGGATCTAATTAATCACAATGGATAGGATTGATTATAAGTGGTTGTTCTATCCATGTGTGATGGTGGAGTATTTAAGGTTAGAAGGAAACTTCAATCCATGACCAATACCAATACCAAGTTAGAAATGAGATTAATTGACATTGAATTTTAAAGTTTACAAAGTCATTTAAGGCCATATTATAGTTCTAGTAATTGTGGAACGGAGTTTGTGATAAATATCGAATAGGTATTAAATAGCTTAGAGAGAGTATCATATCAAAGTGAATGCTGCATTGTGGACTAAAATGTCCAGTGTTTGGATAAGAATTCAAGTGGTGTGTCAAGGTTCTATTAGAATTGCATCAAGAGATTGGGTTTAAGTTGTTGTGGTACAGGAGGCAGTGCTGGCCACCAATTAACTAAAAGGTCATTAGAGATCAGAGGATTATCGAACCCAATAACATAAAGGAGATCACAAATAAGATCAACTTGATTCAAGATCAATTTCGAGTGGCCCAATGCATGCATAAGAGTTATATTAATCAAAGGCAAGAGGCCTATGGTTCTAGGTTGGTGATGTAGTGTTCTTGAAAGTTTTAACATAAAAAGGTGTGACACGCTTTGGGGTGCAAGGAAAGCTACGACTGCGCTTTATCGGACTTTTTTAAGATCCTGGAGTGCATCAGTAACATAGTTTATAGGTTGACGTTACCACTATCTTTAGTGGCAGTCCATGAGATTTTTCATGTCTTCAGACTAAGAAAGTACGTGCACAACCCATCTCACGTGATCGGCCACAAGCCATACGAGTGCACAAGGACTTGTCTTTCGAGGAACAGCCAATTCGCATTCTGGATCGACAAGAGAAAACCCTATGCTATAAGACTGTTCCGATGGTAAAAATCTTATGGGAGCATCATAATAAGAATAAAGCTACATGAGAATCAGAGGAAGATATAAAAGAGAAGTATCTCTCATTTGGAGAACGGCATAGATATTGGACATTTTATCAAGATTGCATTCCCTTGACTGTTGTTATTATAAATATTTTTGTTATCTCTCATTTTGAAGAGTTGATTTTATAATGAGTATTCATGATCTAGGCTTTTCTACGCGGTCAATTTGAATCAGATCGGGTGATTTGAGTCCAGGTCACCACACAAGTAAAAATAATAAGCAATAACAAGAAGCATTGGCATGTGAGAGCGCCGCATAAATGGAATGGTAAAACTATGGGACCTTAGATCCATATAGAATCCACAATAATTATAAGAATGGCTTCACATACCTGAACTCCTCCTTTGATTTCACTGCAACTTTAGTAAACTAAGACAAATACAATAAGAAATAAAAACTAGAAAATAACCATGGGTGAAATGTCTAAAACAACAAATCGAACAAAAATGGTGAAAATTGGAATAAGATTCAAAGCCTGAACTCTCTCTCTCTCTCTCTCTCTCAAGCAGCCATGAAAGGTTGTTTGAAATTTCTCACAATAAATGCTGTAAAAACCACACAGGCATTTATACTACAGGCTGCACAGAATTGCCCGGTGTGCACACATCATGCTCAAGTAGCAGCATTAGCCCACGCACAACCTTGTTTTGAGCGTATTAGGTGCAAAGGATCACCAAAAGTTTCCAAAATCCATGCATGAGCACCCTTTAAGCACACATCAGGTACATCCATACTACCTCAAATAAATACATGCGCATGTCATCTGCTACTCCAACAGCTCACTGAAAACCTACTTTACTTGAGCATCTTTCAGGCAATCCTCCCACGAAGTTCCATGTGACCGCCAATGAATCGAAGAATATGTATGTACAATGGGTATGAGTTTCAGAAAAAAATGGCCCATCCCAACAAAATGTAAATAAGCATTATTTGGACATTAATTTGTCTCCAGCCAACTGTAACGTACTCTACATTTGTTAAATCAATTGAAAGTGTTGTCTCATTCCTGGAGCAGTGTGTGATCAGACTTTGAAGAATCATTATTTGCTCAATATTTGAAAACTTTCAAGCTATCGATTTTAAAATAGCAAGAAGAAACAATTCTGTGAGGAAATACAGTGTAGAATATTGATTTCTCACCAGCCAAAAGCCTCCAGTGACATGGGAAGGAAGCATAGACCTTATGAGTGTAGGGTTGTTGGGATCGAGCTTCAATACCAGTTGCTCAGCTTTCTCTAAAGCATATGCCCTAGCTTCATCTGACGCATACACACGGTTGGATAGATCCCTCCTCCTAGAAATTCTACATGTCCTATGGCAGAAATCAAATCAATGAAGGAACCTTCCAATTCCTATAGTCGTCAAAACCAAAAAAGTAAATGACCTACCTTCTGGACATATCCAAACGGCGAACTTTAACCTGTAGGAAGTTGAGGAGTTATAACAATTGCGTCCTTAGCAACTACTACAACCCAAAATTCTTATGAGAAGAGTGATATGGGATTGGCAACGAAGATAAAGAGAAAAAGGAAGAGAATTAACTTCGACATAGACGGGGACTGGATTGTTGGCAACACGAGCAGATCGTCTGACAGCAACCAACTGTTTCCCAGCAGAGCGGGGTTTCGGCGTCTTCACCTTTGGTTGAAAAACAACAAATCAGATCATGAAAAACAAATGCCACTAGAGAGAATGAAAGTGGGAAAAGTGAGTGAGTAGATACCGGAGAGGGTTTAGGGCTTAAATTTCGAAGCGACTGTGAGAGGTGTAGGAGATTGAGGTCTTCCAAGCGTTTCTTGTTTTCCTCTAATCTCTTCTGACGATATTCTTCATAGGTGGATTTGCCCATCCCCATTTTCTGAGCGACCAAACAAGTTCCTTACTGAATGAGTGCGATACAGACGAAGAAGCAGATTTTGAGACGAATGAGACAGAGGACAGTTGAAATTTAAAAAGCCAGAACGCAGAAGTCGACCGTTGGAGCCCCTTCCAATTGTGCGTCCCTTTCCAACGAGTTTTTTGTTTGATTAAGATAAAAATAGGTCGAAATATTAATTAATATGGGCATAGTTATTCTTTATATAGTCTGCTATCTCATTTAGTTGGTAATTCAAATAAGAAAATTGTAATTTGATGTAAATTAATGGGTATTATTACCTGAATAACTGGTAACCGCCCATGGGATAAGATTTCAAAACTCCTGATAACTTCTGCAGTTCGTTTTTGAGAGAAACGTACCATAACCAACCGGAGGTTGAAACCGGAGAAGTTATGAAACCAACAGGAGTTGGAAAAAAAAACTAAATGTACTTATCCGGAGAAGTTATACTTTTCCGGATAAGTTACAAAACTGAAAGGAAGCCCTATAAAAGGGAGGGTAATCCTCAAAGGAGGGGGACTTCTTTTCGGCCCTGAATCTCTCTCTCTGAAAATTATTATTTGAAATGAGAACGAAATTTATCTTTCCCTTTTTACTCTCAAAAAAGGCCATGACTGACTTGAGCGTCGGAGAGCCTTTGGGGATTTAGCCTCATTGGCCTACTGACCATCTTGTCTACTTTTGTGTTGTATAGGTCTTGAGTTTAAAAGGACGGAGCA
>JAODPA010093954.1:0-22902 GCA_025585075.1 Nepenthes mirabilis | reverse complement strand
TTAGTTAAGATAGGAATTGTTTGACACTGAACCCAACACCACAACCCAACAGAGACATTGCAAAGCGTAGTGATCGGCTTCTACAAGAACTAATACCAGTCGGATATGCGATGTATATAGTTATATAATAAGTTGCTTGGTATCTCATCTTAAGGATACAATTGTTGAAAATACAAATTCATACACAATGATAATAGATTTCGGCCTACCTCATTTTAGTTGAAATTAAGATCTTGCCAATTTGTTTAACACAATGTTAAAGATATTGGTCTCAGTGATGAAATGTTCTACAAGAAAATTGTTTATAATATCTACAATGTAAATGCATAAAAAGGAGATAGAGATAAAATTTTCATGAAATAATGTTGTGTGAGGTATAGTTGCAAATAGAAAGAGAGGATTTTATAAATGGCTTTCCAACTAGTGGCATTTTGTTCGTTAATGAAGCTGAACCACCACAAGTTACAAGAGAGAACAATAATCTCATTCTATTGTAAAGGGACACTATTGGCATTCATTCATCTCTAAAAATTTATAATATTTACCACTTACATATTGTGACGGATTGTATTTTTTTACCAAAAATTCGACGGAGTTTTCTCTATAATACGGTCGTCGAGCTAATACAAAAATCTATAGAATCTCTTATACAATACAAAATACATCCAAATAATTCCAATAACCAACATCAATAAGAACTATCAACACATAGAGTCCAATTGCCACATAAAACTCGTGGCTCCAATGCTGTGTACCTAAATACAACATTGGCCAAAGAGAGATGCACCTAGGTACCTGTTACAAACCTCATTAACCTGTGGAAGCATAAATTGCAAAGACCCGAGCTCGAGTACCCAAACCCGACCGAGACAGTCATGGTAAAATTCTCGAATCATCCAAAATCGGCAATTACACGTCATCAAACAAATTTAGTGAACTCAACAATATCATTTAAAACACAATCCATAATCATCATAAATGCATCATCATATAGATATCCATAATAATAATAAATAACTCCAATAAATGCCATTAATGTCATTTATATCAATCCTCATAAATGAATCTGATAAAAGCTAAACAGTAGTTGAACTAACAAAATCTTGAGTATCTCTCCTAGGAGTCTCAATCTCTGAGATCACCTCTACCTGGGGTCTACCCATGCAATCACTTCTATCCTAGCGTCAACCTGTCTACTCTGGAGTTAATAAAACACAAGAGTGAGCCGAATGCCCACTAAGTAAACATAATCAACAATAGATGAGTACAATTAAGCATCTCGGACAATAAAATAATGAATAAAATTAATAATAGCAGGTAATATATCAACCACTGTCTGAGACTCAATAACATGTGTCCACAATCCGAAGGCCACGTGAACGGCTAAGTATCAAGGAAGCAACATGGATTCTGTCGAATATGATCATCAGCTCAATACGATATCACAACTTTATGAATGACAGTATTCTCTATGGACCATATTCTACCATAGTGAACCAAAGGTCGCGTATTTACGACCCCAACGGCTGGGTAAGTACCATGACATTATTCATGGTATCCAACTACCTCTACAGTCCTCCCAGATGCTGTACCTGTAGCACACCGATACCCCTCATCAAATGATATCCCAGATATCATCATCTACGATAGTCATTAGGTTATAAGCATCCCTCTCAACTCATTGTATGAGATAACAAGAATATAATTATCAACTCAATATGAGATCACCCCTGTACGAGATCATAAGAATCTTGTGACGAACCGACCTTATTCCACCACATAAAGCCGCCGTCAAGCCTAAATCCTTGCATCAAAAATAGATAATAGATAACAACTAGGTGGACATAAAAAAATTTTCTTTTCTATCATATGAATAAACCTTTCTTTTATACACAGGATTGCTTGAGGCCGAACTGTATGAGTTGGCCTTCCGGTTTTAATTTTATACTTGGCCGGCTAACACTAAAGTTAGTCGGACATAAATGCCTTAATATGACCTGAGATGCTACTAGAAATATGGATTTTATTTATCAACAAAGAAATCACGGAAACATGCTAACATCCATAAATTCTTATATAGCGTAACTGTTCTACAAGTCCTTTTCAAAACATCAAAAGAAATAAATCAAGTTCTTCATTGATCAGCTCCGGCCAGCTATGCCGTCTAGCTACTTCATATGGTTCCACTCAATTTCATCCTCCAAAGCCTCCCGTCATTTGAAAATTGGTAAGAGTGAGCTACAAAATCCAGCAAGATACTCACATGTAGAAAGTATAAACATACATATAATCAGATCAAAGTAATGATTTATATCATAACTTTAATATATAAAATCACCATATAATTTCTTCTTTAGTTTAGAATTTCCTTGTTCATATTCTTATTATCATGTCTTCAGAAGATTCATAAAAACCATTCGAAATTCTTATCATCTTTAGGGACCAGACAAGAGCGGACAACATAGAGGAAGGGTTGTGTGTTACCCCACAACCTAAAGCCGTATCCTCTCATTATGCTCCTCGAGGAGGGAGGTAATGCCTTTAACCCAACATACGGGGCCGTAGTCCAAAAGTCTTATACCACCAAAAGTCTCCTCCGGTGGCCCAAGAGGCAGTCCTCGAGTGTCACTCAATATCCTTCATCCATCTTTAACAGCAAGTTTAATGGAAACTCGGTTCTTAGTTCATATCTTTTGATGGCCATCCGTCATAGTTCGAAAGTCAAAAGTCGTAGAGTTCCACTTGCTGTCCGGATTGCATACATTTTCCCTGTTCTTATAGCCTTTGTTCTTAACTTCATCAGTTGAAATCCGTATAACCTTTTCTTTAATCATCTTAAAGCCAAAGTTCTTTTCTTAGAAGCCGGAGTCCATTTTCCTTAAAACCGGAGGTCCTTTCAGCAAAAATCGGAGTTCAAAAGTCGGAGTTTTTTTACTAAAAGTTGGAGTTCTTTTCTCGAAAAAAAGCCAGAGTTCAAAAGTCAGAGTTCTTTTTCAAAAGACAGAGTTCTTTTCTTAAAAAGGCCGGAGTTCTTTTTGTCAAAAGTCGGATTTCTTTTTCCAACAAAGGGCGGAGTTCTTACTCAACAAAAGCCGAACTTGTTTTTCATCAAGGGAAGGCCGAACTTGTTTTTCATCAAGGGAAAGTTGAACTTGTTTTTCATCAAGGGAAAATCGGACTTGCTTTTCATCAAGGGAAGGCCGGACTTATTTTTCATCAAAGGAAAGCCGGACTTGTTTTTCATCAAGGGAAGGCCGGTTCGGATTTTTTCTAAGGGTGGAGGCCGAACCTCTTTTTACATTAAGGGAAGGCCAATCTTGTTTTAGGCTTAAGGGGACCGGTTTCGTTGTTATCATGCAAAAAGGGGCCGATTTCGATTTTAACATGCCAAATGGTCGATTTCGATTTTAACATGCCAAATGGCCGATTTCGATTTTAAAATGCCAAGGGCCGATTTCGATTTTAACACGCAAGGGGCCGATTTTAATTTTAACATGCAAAATGGCCGATTTTGATTTTAACATGCCAAGGGCCGATTTTGAATTTAACACGCAAAGGGCCGATTTCGATTTTAACATGCAAAAAGGCCGATTTCGATTTTAACATGCCAAGGGCCGATTTCGATTTTAACACGCCAAGGGCCGATTTCGATTTTAACACGTAAAGGGCCGATTTTTATTTTTAGTCCGGATTTTTATGCAATTATCAAAGTTCATATAAATCGACAAATAATCATACTTCAAGCAGAACAAAACCGAACATCATGAATATCAGGGTTTCTTTTTCTAAAATGCGATTAAGAACGATTCTTCCTTAAATCAAAGGAGCAGAACAAACATCATACATACTGAAACATAAGTTCATAAAAATATCAGATATACTAGCGTTATAAACATTAATAATCATGAACTTAAAATAGGGGTGAGTACTCTTGCCTGGATTTCTTTTACTTCGCCTTGAACTTTTGGTCTCCCTTTATTAGAAAATTCTATTGCGTGCCTGTTTCACACGCCCTCTAGTTCTTATTTATAGGCCTTGGGTCTGGCGGCCGTCGTTAGGGTTTGGCCACACTGGGAAAATGTTTCGGAGTATGTTATTTATGGCTTTACATTCCCAAAGAGTTTCCTTATTAAATTTCTAGGTTATTTATGGTTCTCATTTCCAAAGAGTTTCCTTCTTAATTTCTAGGTTATTTATGGCTCTACATTTTCCAAAGAGTTTCATTATTAATTTCCCGTCAATTGACCTTGACCGGATTTATGTTTCTCATTTAAATACATTTCGGTCAACTAACTAGCGTTGACCAGATTATTTTTCTCTTTCCCGTCCTTCCTTCCATTCACGTTTTCTGGTCAATATTTTACGTTGACCGGATTACTCCTTCATCATGCCTTCTGGTCAACACTTATTAACCGGATTACTATCCTTAACTCGTTTTCCTAGATAATTTAACTTAAAATCGAAAATTTTCTATATTCTAGAATCTGGGCCATTACAATCTAACTGTGACAGACAGGCATTATTCCACCGCATAAAGCCGCCGTCAAGCCTAAATCCTTGTATCAAAATAGATAATAGATAACAACTAGGTGGACATAAAAATTTTTTTCTTTTCTTTCATATGAATAAACCTTTCTTTTATACACAGGATTGCTTGTGGTCAACTACATGCGGGCTTTTAATCATTGCTGGACGCAATTTGGGGAGAGAGAGGGACAGAAAGAGAGAGAGAGAGCACGAAGGAAAGAGAGAGAGGGAGACAAATGGAGGCTCTTGGGATTGATTCCAGTTTCGAGCTAGTTGAAGAAATTATAGATCTGATCGAGACAAATGTATCCATACCCTTTTCTTTCGTTCTTTTTTTATTTTTGTTCAATCTTCTTCGAGTATTATTATCCCAATAGCTGACCCATACATATATTTGTGATACCCATACCTTAAATATGCATATATATGAATTTCATGTCCAAATTTATAGATTTTGACTGGTTTTTACACTAAAATCCTAACCCCACACTCGAATGGTTTCTACCTCCGTTTTTTGGAGACTTTGCCTAATTTGAGACTAGGATATTATTACCCATATCCTATATATGTTAATTTACTGATTAGATATACAATTTAATGGTTTTATGCGAAAATCTGTTCACCGAAACCCTAAGATGCGCCCGGACCTTGTTTAAACTATTATTTTGAGTTTTATGCGTAAATTGACTTGAGATTATGAATTCTCGTGTCTTAAATTTGGTAATTTACCTATTGGATGTTAGATTTTGCAAGATTTGTTCGATTATGCTCAAATGGGCACTGTTTATTGTAGCGGGTACTATTCACCTGAGCTCTTTGGTAAATTTTGTATAATTTTTATTTTTTTAATTATTAATTAAGTTGCATATATATTTGCATATGTTTAATTGTTTAATCTGAAAAATGTTGTTGTTAAGCAATCGTGAAGAAAATCATTATCTGGATGCCCTAAAGTTAAATTAGGCATACGGTGGTAAGAGTTTCCACCTTTTCTATGCTAAATGATGCTTATGTATATAAGTTAAGTCATGTAAATATTTAAACCCATAAGAAATATGAGAATTGCGTAACGTATGGAAGGAATGCCACAATTTAATATATGAATGATTCGTTCTCCCAAAGTGAGAACTATATAAAAGAAGTTTGGTGGACCTTCCTTCAAAGAATAAGAAATTATGAAATTAGGACAATGGATTTATATTACGGAGGATAATATCCCTTGGCCTGCCATTAGTGTTACAGTGAAGATTCAAGGATTATCCTGGTCGCATATTATAACAGGTGATACTCTTGGCAAGCTCTAGAATATTACTATGGAAGAACAACGATTGCCTCTGGGCCCTGAGGGGACATGTGAGGGCATATGTGATGATCGATATGATAAATCATGGCCAAGTAGTTGCAAGTCTAAAATATAACTGATATGATAAATGATGGCCGAGTAGTTGCAAGCCTAAAATGTAGCCAATATGCGTTAGAACGTATAGAGTAACACATTCCTTTTTTTATTTTTTCGTACTTTTAGCTAGTAAGGCTTATTGGTCCTGATCCGTAAAAATGAGTAATTATACTTAATTTATATCCCAAAGAAATGAAGAATAACACATGACAAATCAATTGTATTTCGAAAGCACATTGGATCATATTTTATATTTGTGCATCCTCATTACACTCATATATCTCTTTTTAATTTATTTCGCTTATAATATTATCGTTTTTGATTATATTACACTTGTTGAGTATTTGACTCACCCATACTGTCTCTCCTTATCTTCAAATTAGCACAAGTCAGTTATACCCGATGGGATAGAGTAGAGACTAGAAGTAGACAAGGCCCTAGACTTGGAAGATCATATCAAAGACTTATATTTATAGTTTTGTACATTTTATGGATAATTATATATATATTTGTATTTTATAAGTGTCAGGTGATTAGATAGTTTAGTTTTTGCTATATATTGGATCTATTTATTTTTTCACAAATTATTATGGTCTGTAACAGGTACCTAGTGGTACCTTTCTTTGGCTGATATTGTGGTTAGATATATAGAGTTGGAGCCACGAATTATATGTCACAATTAAATCCTGTATGATTTTGTGTGGTGTTGTATGATGTCGAATGTTGTGGTTATTTGAATATATTTTATATTATATAGGAAATTATACAGATTTTTATATCAGTTTGATGGCTGTATTATAGACGAAACTCTACTAGATTTTCGACAAAAAAATATGGTCCGTCATAATTTGGTACTAGCCTTCCCAAATATCACATTATCACATCAACTAAGATGATTAACGGCATCATCCCCTGAAAATAGTTTGGGAGCATGTGATATTTCTATAGTACTGTCAAATAATTTTTTATTGAATTTTTATTTATAATTGGTATCTAAGAATCTACGATAACACATATAACCCAATTTATGACCATGTAACAATCTATAAGAGGAAGTATTAACATTGCAACTTGGACAAGCAAATTTTTCTTTCGAACTTCAACCTGATAAATTTACCTAAGTTGAAAAATCATTTATAGTCCACAATAATGATGCATGCAATTTAAAATTGTTTGAAATGAAGGCGTCATAGGTTTTAACTCCAACATACCATAATTCCATAAGCTCATTTATTAATGGTTCAAAGAATACATCAATATTATTTTCAAAAGCTTTTGGACCAGGAATTAATAATGATAGCATAAAGTATTACTTTTCATGCTCATCTACGGTGGGAGATTATATAGAATTAATATCACTGGTCATATATGTAAGATACACTTAAGTTGCCAAAAGGATTAAATCCATCAGAAGCTAAGCTAAGTGTAACGGCCCAGATTCTAAATCATCGAAAATCCCAATTATTGTGACGACCTGACTTTTTAACCACCATCAAAAACCGATGTCAATTCTAAATCATATAATTTATGAAAGGATAAATAGGTGGATATAAAAATTTTTCTTTTCTTCATTCAACCCTGAGATGCATACTAGAAATTATTAATTAATTTACCCAGAAATAATCACGGAATCTTGCTAACATTCATAGGTTCTTAACAGCGGAATAATCTTTACATGTCTTCTCAAAACATCAAAAGATAAAATGCAGAAGTTATCCACAAATCTGCTCCGGCCAGCTAAGTCATTTAGCTACTCCATAAAGTTCCACTCCACTTCGTCCTCCATAAGCCTTTCGTCATCTGAAAAGTGGCAAGAATGAGCTTACAAAGCTCAACAAAATACTCACATGCAGAAAACAGAAATCATACATATATATATATATATAAGCGTATCAAAACAAAGATTCATAACATAACAACATGTCGTTTCTTCTTTTCTTCGAAATTTCCTTATTCCTTTCTTCTTATCTTGTCTTCTAAAAATTCATCAAAATCATTCGAAATTCTTATCATCTTTAGGGACCGGACGGAAGCGGACAACATCGAGGACGGGTTGTGTGTAACCCCACAACCTAAAGCCGTATCCCCTCATTATGCTCCCCGGGGCGGGAGGCAATGCCTTTAACCCGGCATACGGGGCCGTAATCCATAGTTCTTATGCCACCAAAAGGCCCCCTCCCGTGGCCCAGGAGGCATCCTTGAGTGTCACTCCAATATCCTTCATCCATCTTTAACAGCAAGCTTAATGGAAACTCGGTTCTTGGTTCGTGTTCTTTAATGGCCATCCATCATAGTTCGAAAGTCGGAGTCATAGAGTTCCACTTGCTGTCTGGATTACATACATTTTCCTTGTTCTTATAGCCTTTGTTCTTTAACTTCAACATTTGAAGTCCATATTTCCTTTCTCATCAAAAGCTGGAATTCATCTTTCAAAAATTCGAAGTTCAATAATCCGAAGTTCTTTTTTTCAATAAAAAGGACGGAGTACTATTCATCATAAGTCCGAAATTCTTTTTCATAACAGGACGGAGTGTTTTTCATCAAAATTCCGGAGTTCTTTTCAAACAGAAAGCCGTAGTTCCAAAAGTCGAAGTTCTTTTATCAATGTCGGAGTTCTTTTCTTACAAAGCCGGAGTTCCAAAGGCCGCAGTAATTTTATCAAAGCCGAAGTTCTTTTCTGAAATCCGAAGTTCATAAAAAAAAATCGGAGTTCTTTATTCATAAAGGACGGAGCACATTTTTATCAAGTACATTATCATCAAAAGTCCGGAGCTCTTTCTCTTAAAAGGGACGGAGTGATTTCCTTTTCAAAGGATCGAGTGCTTTTCTTTTCATAGGGATGGAGTGCTTTTCTTTCAAAATCCGGAGTGCCTTTCTTTTCAAAATTCGGAGTGGTTTTCTTTTTAAAATCCGGAGTGCCTTTCTTTTCAAAGAGACGGAGTGCTTTTCTTTTCAAAATTCAGAGTACTTTTCTTTTCAAATGGACGGAGTGCTTTTCTTTTCAAAATCAGGAGTGCTTTTCTTTCAAAATCCGAAGTTCTTAAATCCGGAGTTCATTTCTTTCAAAATCCGAAGCTCTTTAATCCAGAGTTCATTTTCTTTCAAAATACTAAGCTCTAAAATCCGGAGTTCATTTCTTTCAAAATCCGAAGCTCGTAAACCCGGAGTTCATTTTCTTTCAAAATATGAAGCTCTAAAATCCGGAGTTCAAAAGCCGGCATTCATTTCATAAGCCGAAGTTCTTTTATCATGAGTTGTTATCAAAAGCCGGAGTAAAAAGTCGGAGTAAAAAGCCGGAGTTCTCTTTTCCTACAGTAGGCCAGAGTTCTTTTTCAAACAGTAGGACGGAGTTCTTTTTTTTTTTCATAACAGGACGGAGTGTTTTTCATCAAAAGTCCGGAGTGCTTTTCCTTTCAAAATCTAGAGTGCTTTTTTTTTCAAAATCCGGAGTGCTTTTCTTTTTAAAATCTGGAGTGCTTTTCTTTCCAAAATCCGTAGTGCTTTTCTTTTTAAAATCCGGAGTGCTTTTCTTTTTAAAATCCGGAGTGCTTTTCTTTTTAAAAAATCGGAGTGCTTTTCTATTCCAAAATCCGAAGCTCATCTTATTTCAAAGTCTGAAGCTCTAAAATCCGGAGTTCATTTTCTTTCAACTTCCGAGCTCTAAAATCCGGAGTGACTTTTCTTTCAAAAATTCGGAGTTCCAAGGCCGGAGTGGCTTTTCTTTTAAAATCCGGAGCGCTAAAACCGGAGTGTCTCTTCTTTAAAATCCGGAGTGCTAAAACCGGAGTGTCTTTTCTTTAAAATCCGGAGTGCTAAAACCGGAGTGTCTTTTCTTTAAAATCTGGAGTGCTAAAATCGGAGTGTCTTTTCTTTGAAATCCGGAGTGCTCAAACCGGAGTGTCTTTTCTTTGAAATCCGGAGTGCTCAAACCGGTGTGTCTTTTCTTTGAAATCCGGAGTACTCAAATCGGAGTGTTTTTTTTTTATTTAAAAGGGCGGAGTTCTTAAATCTGGAGTTCTTTTTCATTTAAATTCCAAAGCTCTAGAAGACGGAGTTCTTTAATCATTCAAAGTCCGAAGCTCTTTTTCATGCAATTATCAGAGTTCATAAAGTTGACAATCAATTATATACTTCAAACAGAATAAAATCTAACATCATGAATATCATGGTTTCCTTTAAACATGCGATTACGAACGAGAAATCACAAGAACAGAACAAGTATCATACCTACAAAATTTCATAAGAATATACATACTAGTAGCAAACATGCATAATCATGAACTTTAAAAACAGGGGCGAGTATCTTGCCTGGATTCCTTTTTCTTTGCCTTGAACTTTTCGGTCTTTCTTTACTAAGAATTTCTACTGAGTGTATTTTTCTGATGTTCTTAGTCCTTATTTATAGCCCGAGGTTTTGGTGGCCGTCATTTAAGGCTCTTCATTTTCCAAAGAGTGTCATTTATGATTTTACATTCTCAAAAGCTTCGGGATTAGCTAGATTATTTATGGTCGTGCATTCCCAAAGCCCTGAGTCATTAATTTTCCTTGACCGGTTAAGTCTTTCTATCATTATCACTCCGGCTCCTTCATCAACATCAACTTCGGCTTTCTTCTCCCAAAATCTTACTTCGGCCTCACACAAATCACTCCGGCCTTCAAGGCCACTTCGGTCTTACTTGGCTGGAGTTGATTTTTATCATAGAAATTCGGACTTCTTTTCATCCTAGAAATCCGGACGCATTTTTCGTCAACGGAAATCCGGACTCATTTTCATCTAAGGAAATCCAGAATGATTTTTATCAAAGAAATTCGGACTTTTTTTCACCTAAGAAATCCAGACTCCTTTTCACCTAAGAAATCCGGATTAGATTTTTATCAAGGAAGTCCGGACTTCTTTTATCAAGAAATATTTCGGACTTCCTTTCATCAAGCAAGGCGGAACTTGATTTCATCTTCATGCCAACTTATTTTCTTATTACATTTTCCGGTCAACTGGCATTGACCGGATTTGATGACTGGAATTTTCTATGTTTTAAAATCTGGGTCGTTACAATCTCCCCCACTTATAGAAATTTCGTCCTCGAAATTTAACGAATATCGAATTTCCATAAACAGATTTAAGCTTCTAAATTCTCTAACAATCCTAAGTCACTTCCTTAATTATACAACACGATTACCTCAACGAACCTCAGGCATTTTAAATCCTCTTAATTCTTACTACCCAAAGCGTTAGATCAAAAATCTAATTCGACCAAGTTTGAAACAACCTAAATTCAATAACTTACTTAATAAACTTAGCTCGAGACCTCAAATAATTAAAAATTCTTGCTTCAACCTACCCAGAGCCTCGAAAGGAACTATTCCTTCTAAAACCCAGATTAAACTTTATCTTGTACGGGTTCACCTCATTTCCACTGCGCTACTCTGATTATTTATTTACTATGAATCATCCCAATCAAATTACACCGCCACATCAAATTCAACTTAACGTCCCAAAGATTATTCAATCAAGTTTTTTCTAGGGTTTCAATGCAAACCTTAAATCACAATCAAACTTTAAAGTCAGAACAATTTACATTCACGCTATCTTATTGGTAATCCGCAAACCAACATTTTCTCTAAAATTCATAGCCCACATTATAGACCCAGAATATACGGAAACCTTGATTAAATTAATCGTAGGATAGTCACACCGTGAAGAAGAACCCCACAATTTTCCAACTACAGCCACATTCAAGGCTACAATCATAACGATCACTCAAAGAGTCGACATAATTTTAAATCATTACCCCAAATCTTAAAATTCCAATTACTTAGTAACCTTAAGATTCCATTGGTATGCCAACAAGCCAACTGATTCCAGCTGAACACGTCTATTATAATTATGATAAGTGGGTAGCCCTAATCGTCTTAAACCAAACCATAAGGACTTCATATTTCATGAACTCCTAGCACCCAAATATCAAATACGGTTTTGTCTCCCAATTCAAGAACATGGCATCCTATTATCCAATCATTTGGACTTACTCGCGATTTATCTTTCACTTCTCCTATGACACTTCAAAGACATACAAGTCCAAAGACTCACAGCATCAACTGCCAGTATTGATACCTGCTTTCCCAAAGAGAACACCGAGGTTCACTTCCTCAACCTTTGAAACAGGCCTGTCTACATGCGAAATCATATGGTCTTCCTCTTAATGATACAATCATTCTGGCTCTTAAAATTTAAATAATGGCTATCTTCAAAATGATATCCATATGTTCTCAAGGTGGAAACTTCAATGGCTGATTCTGACTTACATATGGGGTAACACTAATCCTGAACTTCTCCCCCACTTAAATCAAAGGTATTCACCCATCATGACGTGAGGGTAACATAATCTTAACTTTCCTCAAAAGCATTACATTCTACGATGTCTCACCAGACCCATCAGGGCCAACCTTAATGACATGAATGTCAATTAACCCTATTCGGTCTCGGGAGACTACCTTGTATCTTCTATTCTAACGATTACAAATCTCACCCATGCCGAATGTCTCACTGATACTAAACTCCTCAAGAAATACTTGTCAAGTCACTTAACAGCTTCAGTTAGACTCAAAATGACCATACACTTTTATGGCACTAATCGGTCTCCCCAATTAGTCATCACTTAAAATCTTATGGATCCCAAATCAAATCATAGAGATTATCAAGCCTTTATAACCGCCCATATAATTCACCGATCTATTCACAATGTCCACTTAACAAATCATTAATCACCTAGGCAATCCCCATCTTTGAAATTCACGAACAACCTTGAATTCTTGACCAACAAATACGTCAACCTAATCCTCCTTCTATAATCAGTCTCAAATAGTCACGCGGCCAAAGCCCCTTAATGACCATAAGATAACATTAAGATGATATACTAATTAGTCTTAGCTTAGATTCTCATGGAATATTTATAGGAAGACATCATTAATCTCTTGATACCCTAATCCATTTAAAATAGAAAGTGTACCTTCTACTACCTTTGTAGAGGTTTCGGCCTCCTTTGTAGAAACAGCAAACACTTTAGCTGGAATAGGAGACTTAAATCCTGGGGCTTATTTGTTGAGTGGGCAATCTCTAATCATGTGTTCAGCCTGGCCACAGTTAAAACAGACCCCCAGCTTTTTGTAGCCAGGCTTCCCTTCATGTGATCTTCTGCAAAAAAATCACATGCATTATTAGCTGGAGTTCAGAAAATCTGTACGGATTGGTTCTATTCCCCACTGGAACTCGACGGTCTTGCTTTCTTAGAAGAACCTTCACTAACGCTTCCCTTAAAGTCTGACTAAGAGTCCTTTGTCTGAGCAATAATCCTCTCTCCAGCTCCTTCTCATAGATAACAGCTTTCTCAAGCACCTCTCCATAGGTGGCCAACGTTAGAGTTGAAAGGTGCCTCCTAATATCATCCCTTAGTCCCTAAAAAAACCTCCTAGCCTTCCTCTCCTGATCTTCCACCATATAAGGAGCATAGCGAGATAACTCGGTAAACTTTGCATCGTACTCCGCTACAGAGCGAGTACCCTGCCTTAGGCGAAGGAATTCATCCTCTTTCTGATCACGAAGTTTAGCAGGGAAATATTTCTCCAGAAATGCTGCTTCAAACATTTCCCAACTAGTATCCCGGTCTGGTATATTGAAAACTCTCTTCTGCATATCCCACCAGTGGTGGGCCTCACCCGACAGCTTAAGGGTGGTATAAAGAACTATGTCTCCAGCAAGACACTTAATTACTGCAAATACCTTTTTCAGTCGTTGGATCCAAGTGTATGCCTTCAATGGATCGGGTTCCCCCAAGAATTTAGGAACTCATTCGTTTGTAAAACGATCATAGACCGACCTCTCTTGATGAACCGGAATAGGGGTGCTCATTGGAGTTGGTGGAGTTGATGAAGCCAAAGTTTCTATGACTTCAGCCATCCGGTCTAACAGGTTCATGTATCTTTCCTCCCTATTCGGAGTGTTGTTCGTCCGTCCATTTCGCCTTCCTCTGTTAGACATGACTCTGGTGACGATTTTAATGTCTGAAAGAATATTTTTGTTAGTCAATTAGTCTAAAGATAACTATCCGTCAAGAGCATAAATAAAACTAACTCTCTTCTTGCTCTAATTAATCCTGTCCTAAGTTTCCGTGTTAATTCGAATTGTCCTAAAGCATCTCAGTTTCTCTTTGATACCAACTGTGATGACCCGACTTTTTAACCACTATCAAAAACCGCCGTCAATTCTAAATCATATAATTTATGAAAGGATAAATAGGTGAACATAAAAAAAAAAAAATTTCTTCATTCAACCCTGAGATGCATACTAGAAATTATTAATTAATTTACCCAGAAATAATCACGGAATCTTGCTAACATTCATAGGTTCATAACAGCGGAATAATCTTTACATGTCTTCTCAAAACATCAAAAGATAAAATGCAGAAAGCTATCCATAGATCTGCTCCGGCCAGCGAAGTCATTTAGCTACTCCATAAAGTTCTACTCCATTTCGTCCTCCATAAGCCTTTCGTGATCTAAAAAGTGGCAAGAATGAGCTTACAAAGCTCAACAAAATACTTACATGCAGAAAACAGAAATCATACATATATATATATATAAGCGTATCAAAACAGAGATTCATAACATAACAACATGTCGTTTCTTCTTTTCTTCGAAATTTCCTTATTCCTTTCTTCTTATCTTGTCTTCTGAAAATTCGTCAAAATCATTCAGAATTTTTATCATCATTAGGGACCGGACGGGAGAGGACAACATCGAGGACGGGTTGTGTGTAACCCCACAATCTAAAGCCGTATCCCCTCATTATGCTCCCCGGGGCGGGAGGTAATGCCTTTATCCCGGCAAACGGGGCCGTAGTCCATAGTTCTTATGCCACGTAAAGGTCCCCTCCCGTGGCCCAAGAGGCATCCTCGAGTGTCACTCCAATATCCTTCATCCATCTTTAACAGCAAGCTTAATGGAAACTCGGTTGTTGGTTCGTGTTCTTTAATGGCCATCCATCATAGTTTGAAAGTCGGAGTCATAGAGTTTCACTTGCTGTCCGGATTACATACATTTTCCTTGTTCTTATAGCCTTTGTTCTTTAACTTCAACATTTGAAGTCCATATTTCCTTTCTCATCAAAAGCTGGAGTTCATCTTTCAAAAATCAAAAGTTCAATAATCCGAAGTTCTTTTTTTTTAATAAAAAGGTCGGAGTACTTTTCATCATAAGTCCGAAATTCTTTTTCATAACAGGACGGAGTGTTTTTTATCAAAATTCCGGAGTTCTTTTCGAACAAAAAGTCATAGTTCCGAAAGTCGAAATTCTTTTATCAATGCCGGAGTTCTTTTCTTACAAAGAAGGAGTTCCAAAGGCCGCAGTCCTTTTATCAAAGCTGGAGTTCTTTTCTGAAATCCAAAGTTCATAAAAAAAAATTGGAGTTCTTTATTCATAAAGGACGGAGCACATTTTTATCAAGTACATTATCATCAAAAGTCCAGAGCTCTTTCTCTTAAAAGGGACGGAGTGATTTCCTTTTCAAAGGACGGAGTGCTTTTCTTTTCATAGGGACGGAGTGCTTTTCTTTCGAAATTCGGAGTGTCTTTCTTTTTAAAATCCGGAGTGCTTTTCTTTTTAAAATCCGGAGTGCCTTTCTTTTCAAAGAGACGGAGTGCTTTTCTTTTCAAAATCCGGAGTGCTTTTCTTTTCAAATGGACGGAGTGCTTTTCTTTTCAAAATTAGGAGTGCTTTTCTTTCAAAATCCGAAGTTCTTAAATCCGGAGTTCATTTCTTTCAAAATCCGAAGCTCTTAAATCCGGAGTTCATTTTCTTTCAAAATACTAAGCTCTAAAATCCGGAGTTCATTTCTTTCAAAATCCGAAGCTCGTAAACCTGGAGTTCATTTTCTTTCAAAATACGAAGCTCTAAAATCCGGAGTTCAAAAGCCGGCGTTCATTTCAAAAGCCAAAGTTCTTTTATCATGAGTTGTTATCAAAAGCCGGAGTAAAAAGTCGGAGTAAAAAGCCAGAGTTCTCTTTTCCTACAGTAGGCCGGAGTTCTTTTTCAAACAGCAGGACAGAGTTCTTTTTTTTTTCGTAGCAGGATGGAGTATTTTTCATCAAAAGTCCGGAGTGCTTTTCCTTTCAAAATCTAGAGTGCTTTTCTTTTCAAAATCCGGAGTGCTTTTCTTTTTAAAATCCGGAGTGCTTTTCTTTCCAAAATTCGTAGTGCTTTTCTTTTTAAAATTTGGAGTGCTTTTCTTTTCAAAATCCGGAGTGCTTTTCTTTTTAAAAATCCGGAGTGCTTTTCTGTTCCAAAATTCGGAGCTCTAAAATCTGAAGCTCATCTTATTTCAAAGTCTGAAACTCTAAAATCCGGAGTTCATTTTCTTTCAACTTCCGAAGCTCTAAAATCCGGAGTGACTTTTCTTTCAAAAATTCGGAGCTCCAAGGCCTGAGTGGCTTTTGTTTTGAAATCTGGAGCGCTAAAATCGGAGTGTCTTTTCTTTAAAATCCGGAGTGCTCAAATCGGAGTTTCTTTTCTTTGAAATCTGGAGTGCTAAAATCGGAGTGTCTTTTCTTTGAAATCCGGAGTGCTCAAACCGGAGTGTCTTTTCTATGAAATCCAGAGTGCTCAAACCGGAGTGTCTTTTCTTTGAAATCCGGAGTACTCAAATCGGAGTGTTTTTTTTTTATTTAAAAGGGCGGAGTTCTTAAATCTGGAGTTCTTTTCCATTTAAAGTCCAAAGCTCTAGAAGACGGAGTTCTTTAATCATTCAAAGTCCGAAGCTCTTTTTCATGCAATTATCAGAGTTCATAAAGTTGACAATCAATTATATACTTCAAACAGAATAAAATCTAACATCATGAATATCATGGTTTCCTTAAAACATGCGATTACGAACAAGAAATCATAAGAACAGAACAAGTATCATACCTGCAAAATTTCATAAGAATATACATACTAGTAGCAAACATGCATAATCATGAACCTTAAAAATTGGGGTGAGTATCTTGCCTGGATTTTTTTTTCTTTGCCTTAAACTTTTCGGTCTTTCTTTACTAAGAATTTCTACTGAGTGTATTTTTCTGATGTTCTTAGTCCTTATTTATAGCCCGAGGTTTTGGTGGCCGTCATTTAAGGCTCTTCATTTTCCACAGAGTGTCATTTATGATTTTACATTTTCAAAAGCTTCGGGATTAGCTAGATTATTTATGGCCGTGCATTCCCAAAGCCCTGAGTCATTAATTTTCCTTGACCGGTTAAGTCTTTCTATCATTATCACTCCGGCTCCTTCATCAACATTAACTTCGGCTTTCTTCTCCCAAAATCTTACTTCGGCCTCACACAAATCACTCCGGCCTTCAAGGCCACTTCGGTCTTACTTGGCTGGAGTTGATTTTTATCATAGAAATCCGGACTTCTTTTCATCCTAGAAATCCGGACGCGTTTTTCATCACGGAAATTCGGACTCATTTTCATCAAAGGAAATCCGGACTGATTTTTATCAAAGAAATCCGGACTTCTTTTCACCTAAGAAATCCAGACTCCTTTTTACCTAAGAAATCCGGACTAGATTTTTACCAAGGAAGTCCGGACTTCTTTTATCAAGAAACATTCCGGACTTCCTTTCATCAAGCAAGGCGGAACTTGATTTCATCTTCATGCCAACTTATTTTCTTATTACATTTTCCAGTCAACTGGCATTGACCGGATTTGATGGCCGAAATTTTCTATATTTTAAAATCTGGGTAACTAGTTATTGAATTAATACAACATTGGAATAAAAGAAAGTTTATCCGATCAATGCCAGTTGATCGAAAATGTGAAGGGTACTTATCCAGTCAACGTCAGTTGACCGGAAGTAATGAAGGAGCAATGATAAGACTAGAAGGCAAGACTGGGTAGTTAAGTTGACCGAAATTGTGTGATTATTGACTAGAAAATATAATAAGAAAGTAATTCGGTCAACGTATGTTGACCAAAAAATGTGAGGGAGAGTTTAACCAGTTAATGCCAGTTAACCGGAAAGGAAGGAAGGAGACGGGAAGTGTTAAGACGATAGCAAGAAGGAAAATTTAATCCGGTCACCATCAGTTGACCGGAAAACGTGAAGATAGGCCAAGGGAGAATTGACCGCCCGATTGATTGATGTAATGACTAAATATAATTAAGGTTTGGATGACTATGCCTGAGTAGGTAACCTACTCCAAACCACCCGACTGACCTTCTAGAAAGGCAAGGGGAGCAAGCAAAGAAGTACAAGCAGTTGACCTACTTTACCTACTACCACCAAACCCAATGTTTATAAGTAATGGCCCCGGAAATTAGGATAGGAAGTTGGGCAATCGACCAGGAAAAGGCACTAAGAACTTCGAGCCAGAACCAAGTAAGGGGTTCATAGATCCAATCTAGGCAAGTGTACCCCCGTTTTCAAGCTTAAATTGTAATAATGTTTTAATGCATATGTACTTCGAACGTTACTCTTTCTATTTTTAAGAGTATTGCAAGTGTACTCACCCTTTTTAAGATCATATTTGTAATGTAAGTGTACTCACCCTTTTGATGATCATGTTTGTAATGCAAGTGTACTCACCCTTTTTAAGATCATGTTTGTAATGCAAGTGTACTCACCTTTTTTAAGATCATATTTGTAACGTAAGCGTACTCTCTATTTTTTAAGTTCATATTTTTAATGCAAGTATAACTAATAATGTTCAATTATTTCATGATGTTCGCATGCATGAAATTTGATTATTGCATGATTTAAATGATGACCAGTTATTTGTTTATGAAAAAGTAAGCCGGCCTTATAATATAATGTGAAATTGGCTTAAGTAAATATCGAAACCGGCCTTGCATGTTAATTTGAAATCGGCCTTGTATTTATAATTTCGAAACCTGCCTTGTATCGTATTTTAAAACCAGCATTTGCACTATGATTTCGAAATCGGCCTTGTATTGTATTTTGAAACCAGCATTTGCACTGTAATTTCAAAATCGGCACTTGCATTGTAATTTGAAACCGGCATTTGATTTTGAAACCGGCTTTGATTTGAAACCGGCACTTGTTTTGTAATTTGAAACCGACATTTGCTCCTTGATCTTGAAATCGACCTTAATCAAAATAGGCATTTGTATTATGATTTGAAACTGACATCTGCTCCGTGATTTTAAAACCGGCTTTGTAAAGTGACGCATAAGTTCTATGATTTGAAACCAGCTTAAAGTATACGATTTTTGAACCAGCCTTAAAATATACGTACATAATCTCTGAAAGATTTTATGGTGTCCGATTAATTGCATATTTGACCTTGATTTTCGAAAAAGCATGATTTGCGGAACTAAGTGTTTGATGGCCGAGTAGCTGCAGGCCTTAAATGTAGCCATTATTGAGATATGATGGTCGAGAGCTACAGGCCTTAAATGTTGCCGTTTGATTGGTCATGACTACGGACCTTAAATGTAGTGTTTTGGAGGGTCTTGACTATCAACCTTAAATGTAGCGTTTTGATTAGTCATAACTATGAATCTTAAATGTAGCATTTTGGAGGGTCTTGACTACGGACCTTAAATGTAGTGTTTTGATTGATCATGACTACGGACCTTAAATGTAGCGTTATATGATTCAGAGGGTCAAGAGCTGCAGACCTTAAATGTAGTCAGTTTTTGACGGAAATAAAATTGGAAACAGAAGCATGTTTTTGGAAATCAAATTGCATAAAAATGACTTTAGAATCTGTTTGCATTGGCTCCGGCCATGTTTTATAAAAGCTGCATGCATATACACCTCTATTGCATTCTGTCTGTTTGATCATGACTATGTATGATTTACGATTGAGTACCTTCCTGCGCTCACTAGGTCACCCCTTCTATTTTTCAGATGATGATAAGGAATTTATGCCAGACAAAAAAGATTGAGATTCGATGGACTAGCTAAGCAAAATAGCTAACCGAGATTAAGCAGTAGTGCACGAGCAAAATTGATATACTCTCTTTTGATTATTTTGGGAAATATTTTATAGGACACTTCCACAGTGAAAATTGTGAAACATTAATGAATATTAGAATGCTTCCGTACGATGTTGTGGTTTGAGAAATTTGTGATTCCTAGTGGCATCTCAGTTTGTTCGGGACCTTCATGTCCAACCGACCTCATCTTGGCCGGTCAAAAGAGAGAAAACACGACCCCTGGCTGCCAACTCACAAAATTGGGCCTTACGCGATCCTGTGCACGCAATGTAATATATATATAAAAGAAAAGAAAAATTTTGAGTCCACCTTGTTTAACCAGAGTTTATGATCGGTTTCGATCGACGGGCGGCCGTATGCGGTGGAATGTGGCCGGTCCGTCACACTAAGCCTCACATTTTGAGGATCTAGTGCAAAGTTTGGATACATTTTATCAAAAGATTTCTAAATTTTTGAATCAATTGGATGTCTCAAAACTCAATCACCATGGTATTTCTCCTTATACTATTACATATGCGATGCTATTTTTGAAAATATGTGAAACCTTTGAAGTCTAGGTATTAGTAGAAAATGACAAAGAATTTTATGTGAAGCTTTTTTCCCTTCATCATTATAAATTTTCTACCTCAAACACCTACAAATTGAACAGTTTTAATATTTTTTATATATTTTTTGATAAAGGATATATTCATTCTTACAAATATTAATCATAACACAATCCAATTCTAAATCTCTAGTATACTTCTTTACTTCATAAGAGTTACTTGAAAAATTGCTATCATAGAAGAATAGTAGTTTCAATAAATTCAATAGCATTGAGAAAAAATTATCACTCCAACCATTACTGTTCTTCAAATGAAGAAGATATAAAATAAATTCTAATTTAGTGAAACGATCACAACTCGGAAATAATTCTTATTTAGCATCTTTTATGAGTTTATAAAACTTTTCAAGCACTACATCATTTTGATCAGTTTTATCACCTACATGGTCGACATCCTCACTGAAATATAAATTTCTAACATTTGTGATATTATAAATCAAAGAAATAGTATCATCATATCCGAAATTATTGCCTCCGCTTTCTTTCCCATCATCATCATATTCCTTATCACTGGTAGAATCATTTTCTTCTTCTCCATAAAAAGTTTAATTGTTTGTAATCCCTTAATATTTCATATATGAATAGGTGATTAAAGATCATTTTCCGATCATGATAAAAATGATTGTTACTATTATTTCATGGACAACATATCTTATTTCTATTTCTAACTTTTGAAAATGTAAAATCAAGAAACTTAACGGCACCTTTTTTCTACATTGTCTTTCATCTATCATTAACACTGATAATTTGTCTAACTTTTATCCATTCTATGATGCAAAAAAAAAAAAAATTAGTATTAATAAACCAAATATAGATGAATCATGTTGTAAAAATATAAGTAAATAAATAGATAATAAAAAGTAAATTGCACTTTTCTTATGATAGGACATATCAGATTCACAACATCACACTAATGTTTGGAGCATTCAACTAAATGCAAGGAATTCTTATAAAGACTTCCTCAGGGAAATTGAATGCACTACAACCACAACAATAAAAACAACATCAAATCCATAAGTCTCAATACTCAATGTGTTGTACTGCATTCAATTTTACTTGCAACAACCTTATTGGTATTGCTTACATTTAATTGGATGCTTTCAGAACCAATAATACCCGATGACTTAAAAAGGTGAAAAATAATAGCTGTGAAGAGAAAAATAAACAAAGAAAAACACAAACAATTCGATGTAATAGGACATTTCAGCATTGTGATGAAAAGTAGATAATCTAATGACTAATTGGATAATATATGGTTGAGATTTCTGCAACATTACATAGCATAAATGATTATGGCAGTTTGTATTTGGTTCAACTGCTTAGCAGGGGAAAAGATTCATGTATTTCATGTTAAATCTTCCATGGGAAGAAATTGTAAATCTCATCTGAACCAAACCAATGGCGTAACAACTTTCTGAAAAAGAAGATTATGATCAAGCAAATCCAACGAAACAAGTATGAAGCACAAACTGACTACTAAATATAAAACAAGCATCATTCTCCTCGCAATTGCTTTTCAGAAATTATCTATAGATGTTAAATGAAACACAAATCTAACGAAGAATAATGGACTATCTCATATAGTTTAGAATTCACACTTAAATGAATAACAATATGAAAAACAAACAAACAAACAAATATAATATGGAAAGACGCTTTTCAACGGTCAAGTACAAATGAAATGAAATCATTAGTATGAATCCTCAACAGGTAGAAAATAATTAATATAGCTCAAAATTGATACTATACATCGAACAGCAAATACAAAATAATGACGCCTCCGATTTGGACTTTAATTTTTCCTTTTTGTCAACTATAAGCTTGAAGAACATATTTGAAATAAGAGAGTTAAAAAAATAAAGAAAAACAGTTGAACGGAAGATGATGATAGTGACGATAAATAAGCAAAAAATATTTTAATGCAAAATAAATCTCATTTTATTAATTGAGATTTAAAAAATAGTATGAATATAAAAATTTTAAATAACAAATCGTTATTTTTTTAATAATAATAATGTAGATTTATAATTAATTTCAAGAAATCGAAGAGATTGCTTGCCTAATTTGTGATGATAAGCAGTGACGATAGCTCTAAACAATGACAATAGACAACTACGATACGAAATAACAGTCATGGCAATCGTAGCTATCTTTCTCAGGTGACAGCAACGGTTAAGACAGTAATGACAACAATGACGTTGCTTAGCAAAATGAAAGGGACAAGAGGAATAGAGGAAAATAAAGTGTGGCGGTAAACAGAGAAATGGAGAGGAAGATTTATTTCGTCTCATAAATTTGCGGCGATTGGATGTCTTTCATCCAACAACTGCAAGTTACTTTTTTTTTTTCTTTTTTGTATATAATGAAAACATGCGTAAGT